>VZTL01039527.1:0-66255 GCA_013400535.1 Scopus umbretta
GGGGGGGCGGGGGGGAGAAAACCATTATTGCTTTGAAAGCCACAGTCAGAAATTAAGGCTGTTTTTCATTTTCTAGAATGTCTTTGCTTCCCTGTAGCATCAGTTTCTTAGTTCTTGCTGCTGTTAAAACTTTAGGCTCTGGTCCTCTGAGCCATTTACTTCATCCCTTCCCTTGGGTAACTCCTATTATTTTTATCTCAGAAGATTCACCAGAATATGACTGCATGGTGTTTTGGTGACATACGCATGGGTGCAGAAGAGGAAATGAGAACAGAAATGCATCATCAGCATTTGAAAAGGGTGGTACAATAATAATAACCAGCAAGCAGCTCTGAATATATATGATAACAGACAAAGTGGGCAAAACTACACCTTTGCTAGAGGAGAAGGTTATAAAGGAGAAGAGCTTAAAAGGAAGGTAGCTGTGTCTACTTGCTTCTTAGCACTTTTACTGAGATCTTTGCCGTACAACCTTTTCTCCCCTGTGCAATTCATTGTACTATACGCTCCTTCTGCCAATCTGCTTTATGGACATTTTATTGGCATGCTTTTAAGAACTTCTCAGAAAGGACTTCGGCTTATGTGAGTGCTAATAAGATTTCAACACGCTATGTCCTTGTCCCTCACAAGACGTCGCTGCACAAACTATTCCAAGGAATTCTTTCAGAGGGGACACCATGCTGTTGCCCATAAATCTAAGGGCAACAGATAGAAAAATTAAAACTGTGAAGGCACGGATACAAATTAATTAAACAAGGCAGAGTAATATTTTAACAAATGCTACCCTGCCACACAACTCACCAGTATTTTAATGATAATGCTATTGTATTTCCATCAGAGTCAGCAGTAGATGCAATAATCTTTGGATAAGATCCTCTGCCTCCTGGCAGACTGTTAAGAAGGAGATGGAGGCATGACCAGTGCCTGAAGTGACTCGGAGGATAATGAAGTCACTGTGTAGTCCAGCCCCAACTTAGGTACTGATGATGCACATTGAAACATATCTTCTCTTGAAAAGCTTTGGTAGCAACATTTTAGATTCAAGGCAAATGCCAGGTCTATATTATTACAGCAACTTCAGTTACAGGGCCAAGGAGAGCTGCGAGATTTAACAGCTCTTCTCCAGTCATTTATAGGTGGAACTAAATTGCAACACATGCCACGCTTCCTGTCCTTTTCGCTAATCCTCTTCTCTGCTCTCTCAACGCTATTCACAAATGCTAAGTTCACTGACAGCAGAGCTTGCTTTTTTGCGTGGTGTTTCATGGACTTAGTCCATACATTCCCAGGGACTTGTAAACCACGGGTTGAAAATTATTGATCTCTCCCTCTGCAGGAGGTGGTCCTTCCCTTGCATAAGCCAAGACCGCCTCTGCTGCACAATCCCTCGTGGTTTCCTTAAAAAATTGCTGGCCTATGTAATCAAGCTGCCCTTGCACAGAAGATGACGCATATCAGCCACGCCACTGCCTTGTTAATAGCCATGTAATTATTTTCCTCTCCGTTGCAGAAGGCCACTCTTTTTGCTGTGTCTTGTACACACTGACCAGCAGTTCAAGTAGTTCACCAGTCTGAGGAAGCTGTTGCCTTTACTCTTCGAAGCTATATTCTCTATGCTTGCGAAACAAATCGTGTTGTGACCCTTTCTGCCATTATAACTCCATTAATGAGTTTCTCCAGGAAGGCTAGGAAAGCACGAAGAGATAACAGATACCCTACCTACTGTTATCACCTTGAACCAGTTGCTTAGCCTGTGCGGTTGTCAAGACCACTGATCTCACCACACCTGGGATATTTTTGGGAGCCAGCTTTGCCTACCTCCCGGGATTCCAGAGTGCTGCTTTGTGAGCCACAAAGCACTGTACGAAGGCAGACCAAACAGCTCACAGCTGCCACGTCTTGTCAGTTCCAGACACCGAGCGGTGGCCTGTTCCTCAGACACACTCCTCTGTACTGTGAATCTTTTGAGAAGGACTTAATTTCACTGATCAGGCATCTATGGTGACTTGTGCAGCTTAGCAGCTCACCTTTCTTAGGTGCTATCTGCAGAATTGACTTTCTTCATTCTTTATTTAAGAATCTTTCCCCCCCCGCCCCCGTGTATTATTTAGCACATGTGACTTCCCGAACAGACCAGCTCCTCCTCCTCTGGATCATCTTGCTCAGAGCCATCCACTCTCTGGACCTTTTTTCCCAGCGACTTCTGGCTGGTACTCTTAACTTTCTCCAGTACAATGCAATCCTCATCATCACCCTGCTTGTAAAGGTCTATATTTTGAATGTTGTATTGTCTTTAGGGTGCCTTCTCCTGATATCATCAAATGTTCAGCATTGGTGATCTAGAGTCTGCCTGGCAGCATTTCCTTCCTAGCCCTTATTATTTTGAATCCCTCTCTCAGCTTGAAAAACCTGAAGATAATTCTGCAATTTCAAAGGTCCTGATGAACTTTTATTTCCACCTTTGCTGTCTGCTTGCATTTTCTGCAAAGTTTTTGAGCTTTTCCCATTCATAATGCATATGCCTCTTCACAGTGTCCCACTGCCTCTGCCTTTTCACAGGCCAGGATACCTTCTAATAGCAAGGGTACCTCAGCCACTTTCCTAGCATATTCAAGGCAGAACTTTTCAGGACTAATTTAATTGCCTGCAGATATTCCTCTGCACTTTGTTCTGGGTTGGTGCCAAAAGCTTGTGGCTCACCATCTTCTTACAGTTTAGTTTTGTCATAGGTCTTTCTGGCATCTTCCATTAATACTTCAACTTGCCTTCACTGCTCTTGCTGCTATGAAGCAAGAAGAGATTTGCTGGAAACTTTGTCACTGAGATAAACAAGGGGCAAGTGAGTTTTCAGGGAAGAATCACTCTTGATACTGTCAATACCAGGTGGAATATCTTAGGTAAATTTTCTCTTTAGCTTGAACATTATAATGCACATGTAGACTCTATAGTAGAAGCTTTTGAAGAGAAACAATTGTTCACTTCTTACTTTTTGGCTCCACATCTGCACTTATTCCTGCAAGCCATCAGCATCTGGATAGTCCAGTCAGCACTCAATACACGAACATTTCTCTCAAACTGCTCTCTAGACCCTTGCTCTCATAACAGAACCGTTTGATCTCCTGAAGCATACAGATAATATGAATGGATTTCATATAGGTGAGGTACACAACAGACAGAATAGCTGGCCTCTGAGCTCCTCCAGCAACTTTGGAAGATCTTTAAAAACAGAATCTGTATGTGACAGAGTCATGGGAGTTTAGGAGAACACTCTGCTTATCAACTCCAAACTTCACTAACTCATAACAAAACCAACACAGCTGAAACTTCAGAGAGACATTATAAACCAAAGAATTTTGCTCTGTATAATATTGCTCTGTATAAACTCTTTGCAGAAGCATCTAGTTCAGAATAGGCATGAGTTTTATGAAAGGTACAACAAAAAAATCTAATCTTAACTTACATTCCCTATGATAAAAAACACAGTTTGTGAATTAGAGGAGCACTGGGCAGACAGTCAAGCACAGGATCATATGGCAAACCAAATGCATTATTTATTATTTCGCAGAGCTTCTGTAATACAATTCTGTACATTGACTTATTTATGAAGTGCAGTGAGAAAGAAAATGAATTAGTGTGTGAATAAAAGAAGGTTTTACATTCAGCTAATATGCTAGCTAAAATTGGAGCTAACAAACATGAGCCGAAAAGATGCCATAATGTTCTTAGCCACAACTTGGGAAATATTAACTTAAATACATCAGCGCAAATGCAGGAAGGCGCATATAGTAACTGTGAAAGATGACACCCAGCTTCTGGTTTCTCAGGCCACCGCAGAGCTTGTGCGTTACAGGCAGCAGGAATGGGAGCTCCATGAAACTCATCCTCCTCCTGAGCATTCATGGCAAACCATTCACACCATTGCCAGGCTTGGCACTGACAGAGACTTGGGTTGGCACCACCAACACTAAGCTACAATGATCCTTCAAAACAAAATTTGCCACCAGCCAGCAGGAAAGTGACTCAGAATGCAAGATCCTATTCTCCACACTTGTCTGACTGCAAGGCCCTGCTGGCACTGTCAGTGGTGAAGCCCATGAGAGCCAAGTCTAATGGTAGTTTCTCTGACACAAAGCCTTTTGCGGACTCACAGGAGGCAATGGAGACAAACCGAACAGCGGCACTGAAAAATGTCCTCTCTCTCTTCTTTAAATCAGAGTCAGAGTGTCAGTACAGTAGCTGTGACTCTCCCAGAGAGCAGCTCTCTGGCTGCCTGGCGTCTGGCGTTGGACTTCCAATTCTACAGCTGAAGTACCAAAGATTGCCTCGCACAGCTCACTGAAATGCAGTGTAATGCCCAAGGGCTGTAATTTTCTCTCTACTTTATCTTGGAAATGGAAATTAGTCCCTATTACTAAGGCTGCCGTCATAAGTCTCTGGATTTTGCAGTTCTTCACATAAACTACAGGGATCTTTATGGGCCTTCACAAGTCACTTCATAGCCAGGTAATGATGTTTTAAATTAGTGTGTCTAGGGGAGTATTTTAGTTTGCTCAGCCTTAAGCAGAATGAATCTTTAAAGTGACGACACAAAGAAACCCAGAGTGTCACTGACGAGCATACAGCTAAATAATTTTATATTTTCCATTATTCATTTCACACACTAAACCATAATAATTTTTGCTTTCATTTTTTGCATTTGCTACTTTTTAATTTTGTAGCTTTCTTTCCTTTTCTGAATTTTGCTTTTCCTAGAGGTGACGATGGAAGTTTTGCTTGAGTAAACTGGAACTTAACAACTGATCAGAGATGTGTTGAAGAAATGAAAACTTTTTGGGCAAGCGGAGAGAAGAGTGCCGCAGGTGGTATATCAGTTTTAAAGAGCGGTGGTACGTCGGCATCGATGGTTTCCAAACAGACACAGAGTGAAACTCGGAGTGCAAAGAACGTGCTGAGGCTCTCTGCTGTTCTGTGTCCTGAGAGGAACAGCCTCTATGGCTTGCTCGGCCTTGGCTAAGTTCCCGCATTACCAGCAAAACAACTGCCTAGCAACCCAGCTTTTCCCACAACATTTCCTCGCGCACGTTGTGTGCCCAGAAAAAGTACAGCACCTAATATTCTCTCTGGATAATCCCCTTATTCGAGAGCTGCGTTCAGCCCTCTGTACACATGGGAGCCGTAACTAGCAATTGCTGTCGTGACAGACGGTGCAGGCAAAGTCAACCCAGTCCTATCTGTGCTGCAAGCTGTGCAGTCACGCTCTGCGCCCTGAACAGGTTATCTGTGCATCAGACAGACAGCAAACTTGCTGCTTCCCTCCACCATATTTCCCCTAACAAAGGCAGGAAGCCACGGCGGCTAGCGAAAAGGTACAGATATCCTTCCTATTGAAACCCCAGTTTTGCGAGCAGCGAGGGAGCTCTCTAGCGCGCACTTCGCCACTGTCGGGAGAGTCCGTCCGAAGGCAGAAATAATTCAGTACTTTAAAAAAAGTGCTGGTTTGAACACATGAAATTGCTTCTTCAGTTACTGCCTTTAAGGAACATTTAGAGTCATACAGTGGATTTACTAATGGCTACGTTTTCTTATCTGACATCCCAGCTGCAGCAGCATCTGGCAACTGAGTATTTAAGCAACTTTCCTCACGGTTTCAGCACCAGTAAAAGAAAGAATTGCCTTGAATCTTCTGCAGCTGTTTCTGAGCAACGTGCTGAGAGGACTGCAGAACATCCGAATTTGCCCGTGTGTTATCTGGAAGCACAAGCCTTCTCATCCCTCCAAAAGATAGCACCGTTTGAGAAGCACTGTAAATGAGCTCTAACCAGCATAATTAAGACAGCACTCTTAATCAAACACGCAGAAATTAAGGCAGCGACTTACTTGCCGTCTTCATAACTTCCTCAGGAACACTGTCTTTTCAAATGAGTGTAGCAGGAAATTGTGGTAATCACGGGTAAGCTGCGCGTCTGCAGCTCAGGCCACCCCCTGCAAAGTGCAAAGGCAGCCAGCGCTGGGTGGTAAGCACCAACGGGCAGCCGCCTCCCCTTCTCCTCGTACTTTGCCTGTAAACCTGAAACAGGCGCCACGTGGAAAGAAGCGGCTTTCACAAAGATCCACGTGAAATATGTCTGCCAAAAGGCTTTACTACTCGTGATAGCTTTGTGCTCGGAATAGCGATACTTATCTCTGTGAAGTGCTCCGAGAGCTGCAGATGAAAAGCATCCTATGTGTGCTATCATTCATTACCGATTTTATCTGGACAGGTGTTCACTGTCTGTATTAAAGGCAATACTGACCTCTTACTGCCTCCTGGACATATAGGGATCAACTCGGACCTCTCTTGCCCTGTCTTTTGCTGCAGTGTGGTAGAGAGGGTACTGAGAAGAGATGTGCACGCTCACGGGTTGAGTAGGGCCAAAGGCAACTCCCCATGCTCTTGCATTCTCGGCTGAGGCAGGACTCTGTCCGTAGTGCATCAGGACCCTGCTCCTACGTTCTTCTTACAACAGGGTTTCATAGTAGGGCAGATGGCTAGCTGAAACCATGCCAGCGTCCCATAGCCTTCAAGACAGGAACTACAAACTCTTTTTTGTTTCTGAATTAGCATCTGACAGATGCAGAAAGCTGACATTAATATCCAGCTCACAGAAGTATGAATGTAAGGCTGTGAACTCATAGAAAAGCTCTGATAACATCAGATGCTGCAGGCAGTTTGGTATGTCTTTAATAACTGGATTGCCTCACCAAGGTTTATACTTTCAAATCTGCTTTTTTGTCAAAGTCAGTTTAGCACCCGCTAGATGGTTAGATAAGGTAGAGACTCACAGCAGAGCAATGAAATATTCACGCAAGTGGATGAAATGCTGTTAACTAAGTTGCAACTGCAAGAACAAATTCTGACTGCTCTGACACCTGAAAAATCTTGCAGGGATGGCGTGGCTGGAAAAGACAGCAGAATTACACAAAAGAGCAGTTGTATAGGATTGCTGAAGGGCAGATCTAGCCTACAGAATCCGTGTTTCTGGGCACGAGACAAGAGACTTGCAGAATGCCTTTAGGATCTCAGCCTGACTCTGCAGGGTTAGTGATCAGGGAAAAGCGTTGTTTGTAAGCTGTGTCAGCTCCGTGACATAGACTCCAGCAGGTTCTGCTTAGGCAGCTACATGTCAGACTGAAAAATCACTGGAAATGCACATGTAAAAGGAAACATCTGTGCCAGGAACTAAAGCAAGTCAGCAGTGCTCTCTTGCATAATGCAAGTAAAAGGACGTCGAGACTCCCTGAAGGAAAAGTTTTAGCTTGCTTCAGTGAATGCATCTGGTTTCTTTGCATTTTTTCCCTGTTAAATATACCCAGTCTTTCCTCACTGCATCCACAGGTAGCCTGAGCAGCAGTGTCTGGAGAAACATAGTTTGAACTTTGGTAGAATACCTGCCTGCACCAAATGCACCTGCCGCGTGGGTTATGTGATACCACAGGGAACTTTGCCACTTCTTGAGGAACCTGAGAACATAGACACAGTAGCGTCTCCCCTCTATCCTATCAGCAGATAACTGCAACAGATGATTTGACAAGAACGGCAGATATTACTAGCTGACTGAAGTGAAAAGGCTGTCCCCTGACAAGTCAGATATTTCTTCAATTGATCAAGAGCTAAAGGCCCTTCGCCCTTGAGTTTCATCTTCTATTTCCTCTCTGGGTTCCCCTTATTGCCTTAACCCTCTTACTGTTTCCTTTCCAAGTGACTCTTCACTTTCTAGCTTCCTAACTTCTCTCTTACTCCTCTGACTAAAAAGATTTCTAATAAGTAATGACATGAATGAAAACAAAATTAAAGGCCTTTTTATGCCTTGATTGTTTCCCTTTCTCCGCCTCGTCTTCCCTTCAGTCCAGACTGTATAACGCAACCCTTTGGGATTGTTCTCTCTTCCTTCTCCCCTTGCCCTTCCCAGCTTTTTTAGGTATAGCCACCATTTCTTTTTCTTCAGTTTAACATTGCTAACTCCTCTGTGGTAGTTCATGCAGCTGTCCTGCCCTCTCTCTCTTAGCCCATCACTCTGGTCAAGGATCATGTAACTGAACAGCAGCATGAGAGGGGGAAAAGGACCCATCTGCTACACGCTAGGGACCAGCTTCACAGAAGAATGTGCATTTTGCAACACTGGCTCTTAAGTGACTGGCTTTCTATTTAACTTCAGAGCCCTAATCCTCGCACGAAACCCACAACAGCTAAAGGAGAGAGGCACCTGAATTGTTACTAGCAAGGAATGCCTTCAGCCCAAGCTCTGTAAGGGGCTCAAACGCAGGTTCTGGTGGTTGTTTGGCTGACTAGCTGCCAGCAGGATCCCTTTGAGATGCTGGGTGTTACATACCTAGCGCTTCGCTGCAGGCAAGCACTTCCATCCTCTTTATACTCACAGACCTGCACGTTATCCTGAAACCAGGCACCCATGCCAGTGCTTCTTCTCACCCGTTGTCGCAGTCGCTATCATCAGAAAACCTCCAATTCTTAATGAACTACTGCTCGGACCATTATATGGAAGGTCCAAATTCAATTTTTACCTCCTTACAGAACATTGCAAAGCTATGTTTTCCTATCTAGAGGATCTAACTGTCAGATTATGGAACAAGATGTTGCTGGCCTTAAATGCATATTAAACTTTTCATTTGACTAGAGCAAGTCACATACCAAGAACTTCCCTGGAAGCAGTTCAGTTCACAGGGAAGAGATGCCAATGCAACCCCGGAGGAGCTACCAACTTTGGCCTCAGCGTGGGATGGAATTCTCTTGATTCCTCGGGTTGAAAGTATTGCTTTTCGCATTGAATATTTACACATTTACACTGAGTCGCATCTTGGCCTTGAGGTTTAAGCATTCACCTAGGTTTGGGGAAACCCATTTATTGGTAGGATATGTAATGTTAAGTATTCACAAGAACTCGAGTTGTCTTTCCCTTCCCAATCTAGACAAGTGGTCTAATCATGAAGTTACTGCCTCTCTAATTATTTCATAAAACTGTTCCATTTTGCAATAGAAAAGATTAAAGTTGTCTCGTCCTATAGCATGATGGAGCTAATTTAAGTACCCATAATAGAGGTGAGTTCAAAAACTCATGAACAGAAGATGGACTTGAACTCACACAGTGTTTGAACTACTGTTTAATGGGGAAAATATCTTTTATATTGAGGAGATTAATTGAATACCAAATGCACCTAGTCTTACCAATGAGCTCAGTATATATTCGCTTAAATTAAAGATCTCAATGTAGCTTAGCTACGTACACTAGGTAGCAACAGACTGTACACAAAACATACACTTAACTACTGAGGGAACTTCACAGCTGGAAAGCTGTGAAGCATTTGTGTTGTGCACAAATGCTGCTGGGCTTTTGGAGACGTGAATTTTTAACTCAGATGCCCAAGTCTTTGTTTTTCTGATGCAATACTCTTGAGACAAAATGAAACACTGAAGTATTTTTCCTTGCTAGGAGATACATCTCCTCATGGGATTAATGGGGCTTACACACTGCCATTTTCTCTTGGGATCCAGGCAAATGTTCAGATAAATATCGGTGAAATAAATGTTAATCTTGTTACCACTGATTGCATTTGAGTAATATTGGGCCATTACCTGCTAATGCGCGAATCCCTCCACTGCATTTATGCAACTATTTTCACTTGGTGAGACACCTTGCTGTCTTCACCCAAACAAAGATAACTGCAAATACAGCCATTTTCTCTTTGGAACAAATTTTAACAGCTCTCATAATGATCAGATCTGCTAAACCAGATCTGTAATTTAGGTCTGTAATTTATATCTGAAAATGAAGACTATAGAGGTTCGCTGGGTGAAGAGACGAACACCTGTGAGCTAAATAACAACTCTAAACAGTCTGTTTTGATAAACACTGCCGGAAACAAAACCAAACCACAGTAATTCATATTAAAATTGTGGTTCTTTAGAGTTGCTGGTACCATCTATAGTGAAAAGATGCTTATACAAGTTTATTTTTTGAATGAATAAGGAATTGTTTCAGAGTTCATCCTTTTTGTTATGCAAAGATCTTTCTTCACATTAGCTATTCTCATTAATGGACACATTTCTGAGCAACATTTTTAAAATATGCTTATTGCTTCTTACTTTGTTTCTTTAATTCAAATTATGTGGCTTCACTGTGTGGGAAGAGACAGGGATAGGTTTAAAACCAAGCATGGCGTCAAAATCCTCCTCTTTTTAAAAAGGGAAGCATTTTCATTTTAAAGTGCCCTTTTGAAGGAAGAACCTCTGAAGAATATCTGAATCACTGAAGTGTTTCAGGGGTGCTCCTCCTCCACCCCTCATAAAGATTTGTTCTCCACAGTATATTTGCTAGTTCTTTGCAAACTGTATGTCTGAAATCAATACTAGACACTTCCTTTTCAAATTCACAATTGATTTTAGCCAGTTAAAAGACAACATCCAAACAATTCCTTGTCATCTTTTCAGAAAATTTATTAGCACAGCTGGAAATAATCACTCGTTCAGCAGGAATCCCCACAGTGCATCTTACAGGAAAAAAAATGAAAACAAGAAAGACTATTCCTGACCCACTAGGTTGATTCAGACCATTGTAAAGGAATGGTTAGCAATCTAAGGTGAGTTTTAAAAATGTGGCCATACTGACATTGTGCTGCAAAAACATGTACAACACAAACAAAATAAATCCAGTTTCTTTTATTTACCTCAGCAAGAACACAAAATATGGAATCCCCATCAAAAGCCCCTATTTCCAGCATTTCCAGCTGTGGACTCACATGGCACTCCTCTTTAGCACTCAGGGCAATTACTTAACCACAGAATACATTTCTTTCATTTCACTTCGCCAGTTCCAGATCTGTTTACCTTGACCTTATGCAGCCTATGCACAGGTTCAAAATCCATTGATTTAAAATGTGTCTTTACACAGAAGGTGGGCAGGAAGGGTCACACTTCTGTGGTTTGCTCTTTGCAGGCTTTCTGTTAAGCTCACTGTTTTCTCTGGCAGCATAAGTTTCTGTGTTTTTCTAAATTCCTTGAGACCTGTGGAGATGACGCAAGAGAGAAGGAACCATCAATCCTACTCCACATTGTGTATGATGAAAAAAAATCTTAATTTGGTCCTATTCACTTGCAATTTACAGAAACCAGTGCAAGTCATGGTGTTCCCCAGGTTTCTTTTGAGCATAGCTTCACTTGAAGTTGTTGGTTATGTGCAATTTGTAAAAACTTACTGAAAATTCAGGTACCAAATTGATTGATTTTACAAGTTTGGCAGCTGAATCCTGTGTTTCTTCCTATATGTAAACCTAGAATATCTGATTCAGTAGATGGAACTACCTTTTAGTGGGAGGCAAAATAGAACCCAAAAATGTAGAGCAATGATTCAGAGAAGATATGCATTTTAAGCAGCACTCTTTTATTCATACAAGTGAATTTTTTTATGGATGGGTCTCCTTAAGGACTTACAAAATGGTATTACATTGATACAGTAAATGTAACAGCAGGCATTCACATCAAATTTGTTTCATCATGCATACCCACTTTAGTTAATGACAAAATGTTACCTGTAAGACATATCTAGGTGCTGGAATTCTTTTACAGCGCAGGACACCCCATGAAAATATACATAGAATCTATTGTCATATATATATGTAAAAATTCTTTCTAGGAAATGCAGAATTTAATGTGAAATGTGATTTTAATGTGAAAAGCCTATCCTCTTATTAAATCTTCTCTCAAGCACTGCTTTTGTCAGAACTTAGGTCACTGAAGAGACATACTGAAAATGTTTACAGGCGTAGAGAATCTAAACACCAGGACGTACTTCAAACCTTAGGAAATACATTTCATATTTCTAAATCCAGGCATATTTTATGTTTCTGCTTTCTACTTGAGGGTTACATGGCCTTTGAACAATCGGGGCTTCAGACACCTTTTGCCAGTTAACAGTACTGCATAAAATTTCCTCCCCTAAATCATACACTTATAAACTATTATCATGTTCTCTTCTTATCTTTTATCCCAGTTTCTCAGTCACACTCTTTTAATCACCATTTCCTGAAATTCTACTTAGCATTGGCCAATACTGCTTCAGAACTGAGTGAGGTATTTTGAGTACTAACAAGTGATCACACCCAGGGTTTAAAGCACAGATTGCTGGAATTTTGGCATCAATAGCCTGCCTCCCTCATCCAGTAACTCCCAGTGACAGAAATTTCTGATTTTTAAAGATACACTTTGCATTTCAAACTCATTAAAATATGCTTTCAATGAAATGAAAGTTACTAATTAAAGTGACAAAAGGTTTTAGTAATAATAACCAACACAAAATGACTGCAGAAATTGCTATGCATATGCACGATCCTGCAATGACAATGATGAAGCAATTAACTTAAAAAGCAATCTTGCTGCAGACTGAAGCAGCTTCTCTCTGCCAACACCTCAGTATATGGTATGCCAGTATTGTCCACTGTGTTGCTTTTGCATAAGTAAGAGACTGACTTTTGCAATAATTATTTCCCTGGTATCAATATAAATGAATACAGAAACACCTATCCAGGCCAACTCATTTAGGGCCTGCCAGCTGATATTTCAAAGTAGAATTCAGAAAGAAAGAAACACAGGGTGCTGTGACATCCACCGATAACTCTGGGAAAGGATTCAGGTTGGGAGTGCATGAACTTCCTGTTGTCTCGGAGCCAATGTATTTTTTTACTAGTGGCAAGCTATTGTTCAAGTGAATGAACAGGGAATTACGATAACTGACTGCTAAAGTGTTATTCCCAACCTTTTATTTATGGAGAATTCACTGTGTGAAGTAAAATCAATTGCTAAGCAATGGGCCATGAAAAGAAAATAGAAAGTGCAGGATATGGAAACAGTAAGAGATGCGCGTGTGCAACTGCTAGAGACAGGCACTCTGCCTGAGGGCAATAAAGTCCTCAAAGCCTAATTATAGATACAAAGAACAACAGGAAAATGAACTACTTTCTGCATACCTGGTATTAAATGGACATTTACTTTTGTGTTTTGGTAGTCAAAGTTCATTGCAATGTTAAACCCTATAACCTGGCCCAAAGGCACCAGGGCTGGACACCATAATGGACATACCGTTAAATTGTTGTAACCTGGGATTTGAGTTGCATGTTATAGGAATTACTATAGCAGGAACCACCTGAAACAGTGGAGGACAAGCCTTACAAGAAGCAGTGTAAGTGCAGCAGTGACCTGACCTGAGCTGACTTTGGTGCCCAATAACTCGATGCAACACACCACCTCTCCTGTCCTGAGTGACCACCATAGCAGGTGGAGCCCAAAGTCGTGGACTAAATTAATTCAATGGATATTTTGTGGACATTTATGGACACTTTACAGACATTTCACAGGGATAGTCCATAGACTAAGGGAATGATGTCTGCGTATTATATCAAAGGATGGGAAGGTGGGGGTGGTTAATGGGGATGTTTTGGATAGTTTAGGACGTGAGCGTGACATAAATGGTATGGAATAAGGGGTGGAGAATGTGCTGGTTTTGGCTGGGTTAGATTAATTTTCTACATAGCAGCTAGTATGCAGCTTATGTTTTGGATTTGTGCTAGTGTCATTTGGGAATTCTTGTTCTACACTGACAAAGATTTGGTCAGAAAAGATCTGTGAAACAACTTACCGGATATGATTTACTGGGGCAGTGATAAAAGCAACTATGACAGGAATCAGGTCCACTGGCCCTTTTCCTTGTCTGTTTCCTAGAGCACATGATTGGAAAGGTATTTGCTTGTAGAGCAATATTATTACTTGTAGAGCAATTATTATTACTTCAGGAACTGGTGAATGAATGTTTACAACTCCCTCTTTAATAATCTCTTTATATTACTATACTCTTTATTCCCTTTCAGACCTCTACAGAACAACTGATAAATTTTAAAAGACTGACAAAACCCATTAATTACACATATTGTAACAAAGACACAGTAATAGATGGATAAATATTAATGCTTCCAAATGCTCTGAAAAGATAAGTGGCAATAACATACTTTAGCACTGATACAACACTCAACAAGTAGGCACATTATTACAACGACAAACAGCGCTGACTCTTTTAAAAAAATATACCAACTGCTTAAAATGTATCAACTCTGTGCTACAGAAAACAGTTAAATCTGTATGACCCAAAATGAAAAAGAAAATTATCTCCAGAGGCTCTGGCAGCAACTGCCCAGGCATGCTCTCATGATTGATGTTGTCACTCTCTAGTGTGAAAGGGCTCTGCAGTACACTGCTTGCTGTCCTGGGGATTTCAGAGTAGGAGGCTGCTGGGGCAGCCACAGAACTCCCCTCACGTACATATGAGAAGCACATTAAGCCTGCTCGAATCAAAGGCATACTTAAGTCAGAATTTAGCTTTTGCAATAAATTGGAGTGATGCATGGGGTAGTTGGAGTGACTTAACCTAAGCATTGTAAGCAGAAACTCAGTTGCAATCATACCTAGCCTAAACAGAAAAACAGAGAGGAAGAGAGACAGAGGAAGAAAGGGAAAAGAAGGAAGGAAGGAGACATACATCAAAGACAACTGGTCGTCATAACCCCCGTCTTTGAAAGTAGGAAACGCTGAGCCAGACAAGAAAGCAACCAAAAAGATAAACCAGAAGCCAAATGTCTGCTTGTAAAAAGGGCAAAAATATAAATGTCAAGCTTGTGTGTCTGGGTGTTGCAGCTGCTGGGCTCTACCCAAGGAGGAGCCCACGACCTCGTTGCAGAGCATGGGGCGGCAGCAGCGCAGCGGCACAGCTGGCGGGACTACCTGCTGTGCCAGACCCAGCAACCGTTTTGAAGCAGCCTCCTTCCTACTTACTCTTGCAGCTGAAGGTCTGTGTTTCATTTCCACTCAATATTTAAGTGAGGGATTTCACTGAAACTATTGCAACTACATACAGGCATGCAGGCATTACACAGGATAGCGGGATTTACCGTGAACAGTTTGGAAAGACCAAAACAACATTTGTTTTGTTTAATTTTAAAAGCTGTTAGTTTTCTCAGTTCCAAGAAAACTAAAGTGATGGCAAGAAACGTTACTGTGCAGATTGCCTGAACTGGTGTTAATTACTCTTTAATCACTGAAGATTAAATTAGTCTTGAAATATACATTATTTATTTCTTGTCTGGGTTGTCCAAAGACAGTGTAATAAGCTAACAGATGTTGAATTCTAATTACAAGAATATATAATAATATCAATTTTAGAGACTATAAGAAGGATATGTTGGCTGATCAATGTAGGATTTGTCCAATTTACAGCATGGTTTATTTAACCAAAACAGTAAAATAGGAAATGGTGTAAAATATTATCTTTCATCCCAACTTCTTTTGCTTATTGCTTTTCATTTTTAGCTACCTTGGAAGGGCTATTTCCATGTTTCCAAGCATTGTGAAGATTTATTTCCATGACAGATTTACAGTCGCACGGACTGTCTTCAGTCACGACCATCAGGAAAGAGACATCCTTAGGTCTCCAGGTACTGATGACTTAGGGAGGGGGGGCTTAAGAAACTTCAGGTAGCACAGCTTGTGTGGATCCCTTCTGCTCCATGGTCATAGATCTTTCTGGGGTACATGGATGCCTGGTATCTAGCAAATTGATCCCATTTTAATTAACATAATTGCTCTCTTTTTAATGGCATTAAATTTATGGCATTTTGAGGGAGACCAACACCAGCCTGCACCTGCTTCCACAAAAGTCAATGTCAGTATTAATATCAGGTACAGGAAATGGCCTGGTCAGGCCTAAGTAATTCCAAAACCTTTCATTATAGCGCGTTTGAACAAAGCTCAGAACAAATAAGACATTCAGAAGATTCAGTTTTCAATGCTTTGTGTTCTTCCTCAGAGGCTGAGAAAATGGAGAGAATAAAGGTGCTGTAACGGCTCCCAAAAACAGTGCCCTCTGACATTACCCTTCATCCAGACCAAACAAAAAGTCAACCCTATGCTGTCCTACAACACACAAACATTCTGTACCACAGGCTTTTCTTAAAGTCCCCCTGTCCTTTCATATTTTCAGTTATGATAAAAACATCAATCATCCACTAAGGAGTTAAACCTCCAAAGGTCAGGAAGGTATTCTGATAAATTATGGGGGTTTACCAGAGCTTTATTCATATCGCTAAGGCCATCTGAGGTGTTGAAATGAGTCTGCTCCCTTGAATTGGAAGTTTGGCTTTGCTCTGTCAGCTGCTTTACCACTATTTTTAATGGTGCTGGTTTCTAGTTAAACTGAAATAGTTTGACCCATTCTGTGCCAAAAATAATGCATTCTCCCTTAAAATTCCTGCTGTGAGGTACATAACTGTTAATTTCATTTTTTATGCAAGCCTGAAAGCCTAGAGGTTGAAGAACTCTCTCCTTCCATCTTCTGGTGAAGAGGAGAAAGGAGTCCAGATCACTTGCACAAGCAACATACCTGTAATTCAGGATGGAGGGCTCAAATCTTTCCCCAGCACCTGGTGTCTGGGAGTACCAAGCCTGTAGCAAAAGTATCATCCACGTAGACCTCCTCCTGGCCACTTTCTGCAGAGATTCCTTGGGGCCTTCCTCTTTTACACCCGGGGTTACAGTGCTGAACACAGAGAGAGGTGGCAAAAGATAGCAAGGACAGTAACAGCTTGGCTGCTGTGTTCTGGGGAAGGGGCAGCCCGTGGCTCTGCCCCACTGACTGGCCAGTTGTGCCTCTTGGCTGACCAGCTACCCAGGCAGATGTGCGACAGCTGCCCCAGAGCCCTGTGCATGCTGAGGGGTCAGTGCGTCAGGGGTAAGCACTGAGATGCTAGAGTGGAAGAGGTGGCAAGGGGCACATGGGCAAATGTTGCCCATTGGAAGAGCTAGGAGTGAGATGGGTGTTATTGCAGGAGAAGATGGCTACAGTCTAACATGGGAAAACTGGAGTCTTCTGTGGTCTGTTCCCCGATATGGGCAAGTTGGCCCTGGGCTACACGGATGAAGAGCAGCTTTGAAGACGGGACAGGAGAGAGGCTGTCTTGAGGGCACTTCAGCCTCCTGGAGCTTGACTGGCACTATGCCATGAGCAGGGCAGGGCTCAGCAGATGGGGATGGGATGTGGTAAAGGCCTGAAGAGAATTTGTACTAGTGGGTGAGACACCAAGCTAAGAGTCTACTGAAACACTGTTTGGCTTTTCCCTTTTTCCTTAATAGAAATGTGTTTCTTAACTATGCTGGTACTTCTGAGGGTGTAAGCACCACCAATTAGAGGTTCCCAGGATCACATTGAGTAGTCCCAGAAAAGAACTTGATGATGATGGAGCTGAGGGCATTTGTTAATTTCAATTTACTATTTCAAACCCAGCCTTTCTGCCACTGAAAACCCCTAGCAAAATAAATAAATAAAAATAAAGCATCCCTGTACTTGAAAAAACATGTTTTCAAGAAGCAACCATTTGCAACAAGCTACACAAAAAGCCAGTGGAAATGCTGGGTCCCCCTATCCTTTTCAGAAAAGCTTTTTTGTGTGTGAATTAAACAAAATGTATAGCCTACAGATATTTTAAAAAATATTTAGTTATGCCTACCCTTCTCTATTCAGTCTGTACAACTTATTCGTTCTTGCTCTCAAATGAGGACTGAATTATACATAAACTTAAATTCTTCAGTAAGCAAAAGCTTGTAGGTAAAAAAGATCAGTCAGAGAATCTGCAACCTGAAATTTCCTTGGTGAGCCTTGTATAAGCTGACAGTCCTCAAGAAAGATAGTGCTAGAGACCCTATTTCATACCTGAATCTGAGGTTAAAGTAACAGTAAATACTTGGTAGTCTTCAATGGCAAATTTGTTACGTTTTTTTCCTATGAAGTGCTATTGTGATATGCCTGCTAATTCCCTCCTGAAATTCTGGAGGATGCCTCCACAAATTTCCTTCTCTGTAGAGGAGGACTAGAGGGATTAAAAAGGAGTCATCTAGATTTCTCTAGATTTCTTCCTATACCCCAGTATATCACTAATGCCACACAAGCCATGATTCAAAGTGCTTTGGCAACAGCTGGCAGATGTAGGTGGATACTCTGCAAAGATTTCTGTAGTGTCCGGACAATATGTGTAAGAGGAAAAAGCAATGTCAGAAAGCAAGCTTCCTCCCTCCCACCACCATTCAAATGTCAGTGATGATCACCCTTAAGACCTGAAGAAAAATCTACAGTAAACTGGGCATTTTGTGGAATGGGGCTTGATCTACAATGGGGAAGAAATGTCCGTCGTCCTCTGGAGTACCAAAATGCCAGAGGCACTGTGAATGATGGACTGAAGCACTAATATACTCTGACAAATCCCTCTGCAATCACTGCAAAGCCCAGCAGAGGCTGGGTGAATATCTCGGAATCTTGGAGTTCTGGAAATTTTCCGGTCATTATTGATCTAACAAATAATAACTTAACAATTTATCTCATTGCTTTAAAAATGCAAAGGCTTCTGAATGCCTAAAGGCTACAAGTGAATTCTCAGAAAAGATGAATAGGTAACACTGCTATATAAGGGATACAATATTGAAATAAGTCCAGCATTAAACAGCAATAAACATCTGAAAAAAAGCAATACATTCCTACAAACAGACAATGGAATGGAAAAGTATTTTTTTTCTTTTTAAAAAGCCTCTAACTGCTAACCTTGAGCTTCACTAAATATGAGTGAAAGACAAGAGAAGAAACTTCATTTAAACAAAGACAAAAGAATAAACTTCATTTAAACAAATACAAAAATGATTTGCAGCCCATTTGTTGACAGCCTCGTAACACTGTCTGGCAAACAGCTACCAATCTGGTTAAGAAATCTGTTTGATTAGAGTGGAAAGATGGCTACAGATGGAAGAGGCTGTGTGGAGGAGCCCAGCCAGACAGTGACAGGGTTGCTTTCCTCAGGAGCTCCAAAGTCAGAAACAAAATGATGGGGCCAAAATTTTATTTTGCTTCAAAGCATGTCAGGATTTTCAGCCATCTGCGCCCCACTATTCTCTTGAGAGACAGCAACCTTTGACATGCCAGCTTTTTTTAAAAGAAGAGGAGTAGCTAATTGGATTCCTAATCCATTAATACTAATCTTTTCACCGAAGTGACAGCAAGTGTGACCCGTCATCTTTGCTTCCCCTGCTGCTTTATGTGGCTGTGTAAAACTGGAGCATGGAGTTCACTGCTGCTGTTCACATGTTGCTGGAGTGATCTCCAAAAGGCTCCATGCAACCTGAACTAATTAGCTGAGAGATGCAGAAATCTCAGGCCAAAATCAGCCCTATAGGGAGAGGGTTTACTTGTAGCTAAGTCCATCCCCTGGTGCTTTGGAAGGAGTCATGCGTATTTACATGGGAGCTGAAATTGGTGTGTGGTTTTAAAGTTCCTTTATGAGCACTAATTATTGCGATCCACAGAAATGAAAAGTGGTTCATTTTTCTCCTGCATAGGGATGAGCAGGTTTTATAAATGAGGCTGCATATGTAGACCTCATTCCTCAGATAAAAAGATGGGAGAGAGATGCAAAGTGTATTGCAACTTTAATCCTTTGATGACTCGACCACATATTGGTAATTGCATTATGAAGTTGCATTTTTTTTTCTTCTGTTCAATTTAGTGGGACAGAGCAAGAGGGGTTACATTGGAAGCATCTATAAGCCCAGATTATTCAAAGCAAGTGCTGTAATTAGTCTGAACCCACAACAGTGCCTCCCTTGCTGCTCTTTCATTCTCTCCTCCAACTCATCAGCCAAGCACAATCCAGTGTCAACTATCATCCTAAACGCAGGGAAAAAGTGTTGGAGAGGAGAAAAATGCTGTAATAGCGCAAGATCTACAGGTAAAATGCAGGAAAGTGAGCTGAGCGTTTTAATAACCCATATATTTTTGTTAGAAAACTCCCAGATGGGTCTCACTGAAACATGCATGTTGTAGCAAAACTTTCCAGCATTTGCTTTGAATGTCTTAGGGTGTACGGATTTAAGAATGGATTTTTAAGAGGACATATCACTAACAACTGCCACATTTGGGGAGCTCGCAGTCTAAAAATTCCTCTCTGTAGACCATGACAGCACTAGAATGCCTGAAGCAAGTAAAAATGTACGATCAAATGAAGGGAGAATATGAACAAAAGAGAAAGAAAGGAGAAGAGGGGACTTAAGCCGCCACAGAAGCCATACGCCAATGATCCAAATCAGTGCTGCTGTTCAGATCCTTTGGTGGGAGCTGTGGCAGAAGCACTGGCTAATGCTCTTGGAGCATGGCTTGATGAGCCTGTATTTAACATGTCACCAGCTGCCTGTGTTCTGTCTCCATTGAGGTTTCTGCTGTGGCTATGCCCTAAGTTGTAACAGGTGACAGCAGCTATGAGAAAATATCTAACAAGGACAAGAATTGAGGTTATTCAGACAAGCCTGCAATGAGGACAGCAGCAAGGCCAACTGGATGGAATCAGACTACAGAGAAAAGCTTGGTTTCCTGTCCTGGAGCAAAAATAGTAACTTCTGCACCACCAGCACCCACTCTTATTTTTCTGTAAGCAAACTAAAGTCCTCAGACTACAGATCCTGCAGTAGTTGAAGAGATTCCCTGGTAGAAAGACAGAAAGTAGGTATCCTTATCACACACCAGGTGCTACCTGCACATCCATGAACGAGTATTTTATGACTCGTGGAAATGACGCGTGGTCCAAGGCTGGACTCACTGAACTGGAAGAGCAGAGAGAGTGGCACTGGAGACACTCAGGAATGCTGCAGCCCAGGCCCACCTCTGGACTGGATCCCCTCAGAATCTACACGAGGAATTTGGGTCTCACTATCATGAGAGACTGAGACAGGACAAGCTCTCTGAGCCAGGCCAAGGCTCAGGATAGGAATAAGGGATGGGGCATACCAGCGTTGTGTCCTGCCAGTCTAGAAGTGGCTGTGACATTCTGTGACTTTGGCAAGCTACATCATGCTGGCTTTCCTTCTTAAAAATACATACTAATGCTGAGAAGGGAAGACTTAGTGCATCTGGTATGGGTTTCCCACTTTTGGTGGAAGCAGGAAGACAGCCCACAGTCATTATGCATATGGACAGAAACCCCTTTCTGCCCCAACCTGTAAGCTACTTTTGAATGTTTAGTGGGTCATTTTTGTCATCTGAGAAAACTAGCACTGTGTTTGTACTCCAAGTTTGAGTTGCATGCCCATGATAGAGCTGGTTTTAAACTAGATATGTACATGCTATTAGAGGACCACTGTGGAAGTACAAATAACAATGTGTGCTGCAACATCTACCTGAGAAGCTCAGTAAGTTGTCAAGCTGCTGTCTTTGGTATGCCTGCATTAACTGTAATAACAATTTATTTTGTCACAGTCCTGCCCATTTACCTTTTGACAGTATCCTGCTTATTTACACAGAACATAAAAAGTCCTGTTGCCCTTTACACAGCAGGAATCAGAGTAATATTAGACATTTTCATCAGCCAGCATTGGATGGCATAGGCCAGCACATATTTAAAGTTTGCTACATGCCTGGGGTATTCAGTTGCTAAAAAGAGCTTGATTGCTTCTTCTGTTTGTCTCTTATGCCCACCAGTCTCAGTTATGATTTAGCTATTTCCCCAGCTGAACAATGACTAATGACTTTGAAAGGCAGTTAAGTGGAAGATAAATTTCATTAGTAGGTTAAAACCTTAAGGTAAGCTGTGGTAAGGCATATCTTTTTTTTTTAGCCTGAACTACTCATACCAATTACTATCCATATCTGTTCAGTGTACAGCAAAGATGAAAGAACCGCCCACACGCACACAATTTCTAGCCACCCCCTACCAAAAAGCAATTCTCTCCCACACCTTCCCAGGGCGTTAGTATAGAGCTGAGCTGAGGGAAAGAAACATGAAAATACATACTTCGGTAACACGTTGCTGTTGTTCCTAACTGGGCTACTAAGTTCTAGTACGGGCTTCCAGCTCTAAATGCATGAGAGGGTAGCAAAATGAATGCAAGTTATTATACATGATGGGTACAGTTTCATGTGGTCATCGCTGAAAGAATTGTTAGAAGTGATGATTAGAGGTGCAAGAAAAGTCAGTTTAATTCTCGCATTGTACAAGAGAAAGGGGGTGGCATGTGAAACAGAAAACAAATGCATTCAGAAGTGATAAAATAAATTGAGATGCTAAGCAACTAAACAATATTTAGTTGCTTAAGCAGACAAGGATTGGTTTTGATACCTGTTTTTGTTGTAGACAGTTGATTCTAATCCAGGAGCTAAAACCTGATCTGAAATCTTGCTTCAACAATCTTTTCTTTATTTTATCATTAAACTTATTTTGTGTTATGAGAGAAAGACACACTGGAGTTAAAAGGGCAAACTGTTAGCTACGCAATAGTAGCACTCCACAGCACGTGGTGTTTATAGATACGCTGAGATGTAATTACAGCTCCCATACGAGAAGCACTTTCTGAGAAGCTGGTGCAGGCCAGCAAGAGTGTTAAGTAGGTCCAGCATGAGGTTTTAGTACCAGAAATTCCATTTGACAGGCACAAATCATTGCCACTCTCCCAGGGGAGCAAACTGCTGAAATGCACTGTGCAGTTCCGGCAGACCCTAAATCACCACAGCATCATAACAATTTTAGGATAGTATCTCAGTCTCCTTGTGCTTTAGAACACAGTCCAGCCTCTAATTCTGGGGATGAAGGGAACTTACAACTCAGAGTGAGTTTTGCTTTTGTTGTTGGCTAATGTACCTGGGTTTTTTTTCCAATCTTGTTTTTCTCATGCTGGCCACAGAGTTGATCACTGAACACATGCATGATACTGACTCCTGTTCGGTGTAAAACCGAAGCCAGAAGTTAGCGTATAGGTCAAGAGAAGGTGAGGCAGCCATAAGCATTTGCAAACAGAGACCCAAAATGGATGAAGGGACATACACAAAATTCCACCTGTGCTGGAGAGCAGCCTGTGCCGTACTGCAGGAAGTAACTAACTCCACGGAGGACTCCATGGAGAAAAACCTTCAGTATACTGAAGAGGGCAAATTCATAGGTCATTCCTCTTCCTTTTCCTCCTCTCAGATAAATGAATCACAGTGAACGTAGGAGACAGACTGTATTTGCACAAAGGATTCTGTGTCCTGGCCCAAGGAGTGCTCAGAAAAGTAACAGGAGCTCTAAAAAAAGCATATTCTTACAAACCACGTCATCTGAACAGATGCAGTGCTGTTAAAGTTCACTGGATAAACTAGGTTTTATTTTCTACAGCATCTCTTTAAATACAGTAACAAGAAGTCAGCAGGTTCATGGGTATATACCCACTGGAATGTTTTGCTGAACATTAATAACTCCACAGCGCTAGGTTCCAGCTATGTGGGCCAAAACAAACATAAAAGAGTTTTTGGTTTCAGTCCTGTACATAACCTCTGGGAATTACATTGAAACTTCCTGTTTTCCTCGCTATCTACCATGCATTTCACAGCCTACAATGCGAGCTAGTGAAGAGCTTTGAGAATCATACTTGGAAGGAAATGAAGGAGCAAGAAAACAGCTTCAGAGTAATGCAAATGGCTTGAAGAACCTGCTTGTGAAATATGGGCACAGAAAGGGGCTTGTGAAAAGGAAACCATTCATCCCAGATCCCTTTTCAAAGTGACAGCACCAAACCAGCAAGGTCCTCGTGCTGAACTTCAACACAGAGCTGCACCCCAGCAGCCTCCTGGCTTATCGCAGACACCTCCACCGCACTCTGTGTCTGTGGGCACTGAGAGGAACAGAGATGTTGTCCCTGCTCTGTGATTTTAAATGAAGGTGGAAACAAGCATTTGTTTTACTGAACAGTGAAACTTCTCCATGTACAACACCCGCTTTGATTGGGCTTCAGTTGCTGCTGCTTTGCTGCTGCTTTGCCTCTGCACGTTGTCTGTTAATTTCCTTGCCTCTGCATCAGCACAGGAGAAGGAGAGCCTGAAACACTGGGGTGGCCACTTGAGAATTACCATTATTGATTTTTTCAAGAGTAGATTTCCATTGTATTTAAAACGACAATAACGTTGAAAAAACCCTTGGTGAACAGTGGGCTGCTATTTCATGTCAATCCAGAGTCAGTAGTGAGAGACAGCAAAGTCTTGAACTACGTAGTGCTTCTTCACGTACAAAATATCAATTTGACTGGGCTTCAGAAGCTGCTACTTTGTTGTGTGACAGTTTGGTCCTGATGCCTATGAAATACGTAAAACCTTGCTGACAGCCTGGTGACTGCAGCCATACAACAAGCCTAAAAAGTTGGACCACTTTTTGCTTTATTTCTTTACTTTAAAGAAGGGGAAACATAATAGCCATTTATTAGTAGCACTGAAAAGTTTCACACGCTCACAAGCACTTTAAGAAGGCTTTGGTCTGAAAAATAATAATTACCATCATTCCCTGCAATATATAAACCTCACGAGTATCTTTAAATCTGCTCCACTTTTTTGGGGCCAAATTCAGCAAAACTAGGACATTCATTTATGACCTATTTTCTATTATTAGGAATAAATCAGTTTGCAGTAGTAACAGATAATAGAGCCCAATGCTGTGATAACAGGAAAGACAACATACTGACATTTGTTGCAATAAAAACATGTGCACAGAAATCTTTTTTCCAGGTTCTGGGAAGCAGATGGTCATTATGCCATTACAAATAAATGCCAAAAAATACTAGGTATAGGTTTTTTCTGCACATCACATTTCTTATCCATGCTCCAAAGCTTCTTTTAATCACAAGAACAATTATATTTCTTGCAGAGATTCCAAATGCAAGGGATTTCTAAAAGGCAGTGATTAACAAGGCCAACACAGAGTCTATATTAAAAAAAAAGCTTTCAAAAGATATTGTTGCAAAAGCAGGTCTATGGTTTTATAATGAATACTATCTAATTATTCATTCCTACCAACGCTACAAGAATAGGGGGCTGGAAGCCCTGAGTCCCACCTCCACTCCTCATAATCATTCTCACATTCTTCTGCTTCGGCCAGAAATAAAAAGCGGGCAAGTGCAGTTTCATTTCTACTTCACTATGACTTTCCACCAGACTATTGCTGCTACAAGTCAAGCCCACGCCTCCAAAGCAATGAGGCAAGCACCAAATGATGGCACTTAAGACTAAACAAGTAAGTTGATGCACTTGGTGTGCTGTCTAGTGTTACAACTTCCCCACCCATACAGCACGGCTGCATGCACGTGCAATACGGTTACAGCATCACTTTTCTAATGCACGCGCATCTCTCACAAGCGCCCTCAAAGATCGGATGGAGCCCCTCAGCCAGCACACGATGCGCTCTGACTGTTGCTGCTGGTGACCAAGGCTCTCGCCTATTCAAATCTCATCACCTTAATCACCTTCACATCCTGCTCCTCCCACTCCTGTAGCCAGCCCTAACTCCTCATGCCACCAGTTCCACATTACAGTTGTGTGCCCTTCCCTCTTTTTGTGTCTACACGTGTTCAGGGACAAGTTAGTGGATGGGAAATCCACAGAAGGTTATCAAATATGGAGAAAGGCTGGGGAACATTAGGGAGAAGCATCACAATACATTTGACCTGCTGCCATGGTCTTCCATCAGCAACTACTTCTTCCCTTTTTTTCCAAGCTATCTATCTTTACTAAATGAAGTCCCTTCATTGTCCCCCAAAACCTGCATACCTGCAAGCAGTTATAACAAGGAAAGAAACTGTACAGAAATTCTGGCCTTTATTTTCTTTGGTCTCTCCCAGCACATCTGCTAAAAGCCGTCCCGCTCTTCGGCACTCCTATAACCTGCTCTGGAAGTGGTGCTTTTGTAGGGGATCCAGTTGGCTGCTGTTCCCCGGGAGGAAGGGATCTTTGCCAAGGAGCTCGGCTGGGCAAGGCTGAAAACCTCCCTCTTAAACTTCTTTTATCATTGATGAGGACTCCAACAAGGACCATAGCCATGTGACTGGCAGCCCTGAATGCAGTGGCATTGCAGGAGGTGGAACCCCGAGCTCTGCAGGGAAACACTGCTCTGCCAAAGAGCGTTACTCCAACATCTCTCTCCCAGGGGGTAAACCACCAGTCAACAGAGTCTAAGAGATTCACGCCCTGCTCGTATATTTTTAAAATCAATCATCTTTTACTCTCCTAAGGCATAAAATAAAATGTCATTCACAATAACGCTGATATAACAGTTTCTAAAACCTTTCCTATAAGGCCCTGATGGAAGAATAAAGCTGAGTGTTAACATAGCTATATTTCATAAACCAGAAATCTCAATATTGTGAACCAGGGAGCCTCCGATGTGACTACCCTTGTCTCTGCAGCAGCTCAGTTAGGAAAGGCATTTTTCTTTCACTACTAGTGAAAAGACAAGTGGCTAGTTAATGGTGTTTTACTAGTATAAACTATTTAACAGATTTCCCCGATTTTTGGTAAAGCTACAGGAAGAAACAAGAACAAACTGACTGATTTCTGGCAGGTCTGTCTGGAACAAAAGCAGAGGCTGCATTGTTGTCTGCAGACTTGCTGTTCCTACCCGGAGAATCTCTTCACCAGCCTAACAGAATTGCAATACAGAACTACCAAGGAATTTACGGTTCCAAGGAAGTTTAAAATAAAGAAAAATAATGCAGGAAAAAAGTAAATAGTTAAGTGACTTTTTAAAGATTACCCGCAGGGTTAGTCCACACTACAGGCATTGTTGTGACGGTATCTTCTGTAGACTCATCTAACCTAGCATTAGAAACTTCCAGCAGCCTATGGTCAGCATCATAGATGAGTAGAGCCCCACACTGATGCTATTCTGTAAAATCAGTGGCAGCACTAAGGATGAAACCATAAGGCTACATCTGTACTAGTAAATAAAACAGGCTAGGCACTCTTCTGTAGCCTAAAGCAATGCAACATGTCCTGGCTCATGTACACAAAGCTGAACTGTTCTCCTTTGCCTCTAGACATGCTGGTCATACCTGAATCACCCATTAGGAAAGGTCTGTGGCATTCAATCCTTTTTGTTTCC
The DNA here is from genome assembly GCA_013400535.1 of Scopus umbretta. Taxonomy (NCBI): domain Eukaryota; kingdom Metazoa; phylum Chordata; class Aves; order Pelecaniformes; family Scopidae; genus Scopus; species Scopus umbretta. The sequence goes on from VZTL01039527.1 coordinate 27,016, forward strand.
TGCAATATTGCTAGCTGGCATGGACGAAATCTGTGCCATGGAGCATTGTAACAATTAAACAAGATGCATGATCATGGACCAGTGCCCTGGTCTTGTTCTACTTTCTAGTATAGACGTAGCCTACAGATAGTGGCCTTCTAAAGCCTTTTAAAAGCCACCCCAGCTTATCAGTTTTAGTTGCTTACCCCAATGGGTCCTCAGGCCTTGTCTGAGAAAAAAAGCAGTGCTCTGCATCTCACTCATAAATAGGCAAAGGACTTTTTTTTGCTTGGAAACGTTGAGCCATGAACATTTCTAACAGTATCACACGTAAGCTGTGTCAAACAATCAAAGAAAAACCTATATTAAAAAAACCCAAAACTAATAACCAAGACTGCCTAGTTTGTGAGAGTCTTTGGAAATGAGAAAGAATTAGAAAAGGTAAATGAGATAATTTTGGGGAATAGTCCCCAATGGACTCTGGGGCAAGGAGGCTGTGGCAACACAGACACTGGGATGACTGGGAGGAACTTCAAGGTGAAGAACTTGTTCCTGGGGACTTGGGGGATGGTGGGAATGGTACAGAGATGGTGAGGGGAACCATGGGAATGGTGGGGGCCTGTCACCAGGGTGGGTAAGGCAGAAGAGACCAGCCATGTTTGTTATAGGAAAGACTCCTCATAATGATGGGCTCCAGCAGAGACACCCTGCCCTGTTCACCCATTCCTTACGGAGATACGGCAGATGCCTCCCCAGCTGGTTTTATTAAACACAGCTGTGTTTAACATAGGGCAGATTCCCTCTCTGTGATATCAGGAGATGCTTCTTGTTGGAAAAATGCACCAAAGTTGTACATGTGTTTTTTATCACCATTTGTGATAGCATAGTCCTATAAGTTGCAAAAAGTTATATACAAACCAAATTAAAAAAAACTGAAATATTTCTGAACTTTCAGCTTTCTGTGTTTCTCCAGACCAGAAATAAGTATGGATAAAATACAGTTCTCTTGTTCTTCTGGGTTTACTGCTAACATACACATTGCAGACTGGATCCAAAACTCACTGAATTTCAAAGGAGCTTCAACACAAAGAAAATGGCCTCAGCATCCTATTGACATGCATATTTTGAAAACCTCAACATCTATGAAGCTTTGGGCTTCTTTGACTTAGTGCTTAAAAATAGCGAGAACAATAATAGAAAAACCATGTGCCTAATTGCATTTATTAAGGGTCAGCTCAGTTTTGAATCTACCTTTTGATTTCTGTTGGAAAAAACTGTACAATTCAATTAAGATTTGATGATACCAGCACCAATGCCACAGGCACAACCCCTATCCCCTCAGGAAGGGCAATCACTTCTCCGCTGAAAGGCCTGATGCACATTAGCACAATGGTTTGTGGACTGCTGAAAGCTTTTCAATTACATGTTTCCAGAGTAAGAGGGTATGCATGGAAAAAAAAAAAGGAAATAAGAAAAAAACCAATCAGAAAATACTCCATCTGAAGTATATGGAACACCAGCTTCAATTTGAAGTAAATTTCCTGCTGCCTTGATGTCCTACATGTAGCAAGTGATTCTAGCTGCAGAGATCTCTGCCCACTAGCGTAAGCCAGCACATACCTCCACAGCCACACAGGCCTTCCCTGTCCATTCCCTGCAAGGTTGGCCGCCTCCTCCTCCCCGCCTTGCACTGCGTTTTCTGCACTCCTCCAACTCCACAACCCAGGCAGCCTTCCAGCTGACAGCCAGTACACAGGCACACACTGCTTCACCTCACCGCTGAGAGATAGCAGCTACCTTTGTGAGGAAGAGACTCACAGACATGCACTGCAGAACCCTGAGGTGGCCATTTTGTGGGTACCAGCCTCACAGGTATTAGCCTAAGATGGCAGCCATTTTGACTCATGGGAACTGGGTAAACTGGCCACACACCCTTCTATCCACCTCAGGGGACAAAACACCCAGAGGATTACCTATAAGAAAGAGAATCAAAGACAGGTAAATGACGCGATTTGTTTAAAATCACGGAGGCACTTCCCTCTGTGGAGGAAAGTGGGCCCACATCTCCCACCATTTCCCTAGCACCAGCCACTGCCTTGTTTACCCAGACCAGGCTGAGGCGGGGGTGGTGGCAGCGCCTTGCCCGGGGCAGTGGAAGCCGGCGGGGACCGGGAGTGCTGGGGGCTGGAGAGCAGGCCGGGGCTGTGCACAGGGGTGCAATGGCATGTGGAGACACAGGGCTCCCATTCTGCGTGCGTGCGTGGGTCGAGCGTGAAGCCCGCATTTGTCACACACTGAGGTCAGGCCGTGGGAATGTAAAAGAAGAGGAGCCAGACCAAAAGCAGGGCTTCTTCTGTTTGTTTCTCTCTCAGATCTCATGCTCAGAGGGCGAGCTCGCTAGAGTATGTATTTCAGATAGAGAGTGCTGGAGAATAGCAGTACTGGAGGTTACACAGCTGCAAATTAAGTAAGAATCAGGTGCCAAGCTCTAAACTGCTGAAAAAGAGGAGCAGGAGAAGGACAAAATGGATGCCTAGTGAAGTGAACGGTGTTACCTTTTTAACACTGATCTTTGACTGACATTAGACTCTGGATGGTGGAAGCAGGAGAGAGGGAAAAGTTGCAGAAAAAAATGATCTTATGAACAACTTGATGTTTAAGAAAAAGAATGTTCCTTTGGCAGGCATGACATAAGACAGAGTGAACTTGAGGAACCAATCCCTGAAATTAGCCTTGCTGAAAAGTACTTGAAGAGGAAATTCAGCTGTGGTTTGAGAGCGCAAGGACTGCCAGGAATTAATCTGATCTCCCAGCTCTGCTTGGCACTGCGTCAGAGGGAGAGGAACTGTGAGGTGAGCAGGCTTTAAGCTGAAGATATCAGATGGAAGTTTTGCTTCTCCACCCTCTGTGAGATGGGTTGACTTGAGAAAGCACCATATTTATAAGCAATAGTTTGTGACACAACTTTAACACATTTAAAATGCACAAATAAATCTGAATCTAACTGTTTAGTAACTATTCTTTGCAGTGTGACAAATAATGTTTCAATATTTGCATGCCCAGACATCAGCAAACTTCTTGAAAAATAAGCCTAAAGCACTATTTTTGCACCTAAATTAGTGGCTTGCTTTTCAGATTTCCAAGGTGCCCAGCCATCATCACTGACTCCAGGGGAAGCTCTTGGAAGCAGATCAAAAGAGGAGGGGAAGAGAGGAACAAAACAGATTGTGGAGCCAGATCCTGCTTTCTGATTATTTGGGCCCAACACAGCCACAACACACTCAGGAGCTGGTGATGGGAAGCTTGGAATTGCACAAATGGCTTCCAGCTCTCTTTTGTCTGTAGAGCAGAGTACACAGAAATCAAGCAGCTGGCAGCAGACAAACGTGTACTGCCTTCTTGTCTGCAAAATGAATGATGACACACTCTCCTGCATCTGGGGGCTGCCACAGCATGAACTGAGATGAGGAGGAGTACATCATGACATTAATTCTTTGGCAGAACAAGGAGTTACATCAAGGGCAATGCCACACTGTTTCAGAAGGGCGTTCATCCCACACACAACTATCTGGACCCCTTGTGCACACAGAGCAGCTGCTACAGACTGCACAGCTATTCCTCTGAAGCTTGCTCCCATTATGCCTCTTTCTCCTCCAAGCTAGAGAAAAAGAAAAAGCCCCAATAGACTGGATATTTTAGTGGCATGACATGACCAGGAGCTAAATGCCATATGTTTTCTGTCTTCATTGTAAGAATAAAAGTTGAGGGCAGCAGACATGGCTTGTTACAAGTTCCTGAGGCTTTTGAGCCTCAGGAAATATTAAAAAATTAAAATGAAGCCAAAAGGGAGAGCTAAGTATGGTTTGGCTTTCCACAATTCACTTGCTCAGCATTTCTGCCATTGGGCCAGTGAAGTCTGGGATCCACTTCTCCACAGAGACAAAGTTTTCAGTACTGTGAACAAGAGACAGACAGTGATTATTTTTTTCATGTTAACTCAAATAAAGCATACTTACTAGATGTCATTTGTGAGGACAATAGCATATGCATGTCACCCTTCACACCTCAAAATAGATGAACATTGGTTAGATTAGTAGTTAAATATTATCAGAAGCAACAAAGTGGCATCAGGATCTGCAGCCTTTCTTTCGTGAATTTGAACAATGAGGGAAGAGCAGGTGTTGATGGTAAAGGTGAGGGCTTAAAACTCATAAAATTTGTCATCTGTCTGCTTCATCTGGGACTGGCTGACTTGACCAGAAGATGAAACACATGGCCATTTTTATATATATATATATGTTTTATATAAAGCTTTGCTCCTGTGCTGAGCCAAAGTAGTTTGCATGTGGAAATTTAGGAAAATGCACATAAATAATTCCAATGCTATGATTTTTTCCTAGAAAAGCTGAACAGAAGTGTTTTAAATAAATACTATGGGGAAATATTCCAACTGCTGCATTGAAATTTAAGTTCAAATTAACTTAAACATATAAAAATTGTTTTAGACTGGTAGGGCAGCGTCAAAAATACCCCCATGCACAGACAAATTCTGATATCATTTTAATGTTGAGGATTGTGAGAGAGAAAAACAGGAATTCCTAACAGAAGGGAATGAAAATCATCAAAGGATTTATATGCTAAAAAACAGGATTCTATTAAAGATCATCTATTTCAAAGAAATGCACCATCTGTCACCCCCACAAAAAAAAAATCAGATTTTGGAGCTCCCTCTGCTGGATGCAGTCACTTTCATTTTGCTTTTCCTCTGTGTCTCTACCACAGAAACTTAAAAAAAACCCCACAGTCTTTTCAGCAATAAACTGCACATTCCACATGATACCAAGCAAGAAGACACTTTTTTTTCCCCTCTATATATGAGGAGCAAATGCATGTAAAGCAGTACTGCTTAGTCTACAGCTGGGAAAAAATCACACGTGGGGTTTAGATGTACTACCAGTGGGATTTCTTTTGCTGTTTTTCCTCTTTTTTGAGCATGGGAATTCACACAGAGCTTTTTTTTCCCCCTCTTTTTCTCTTTTTGCCCTCTACCAAATCAACAGGGAATCAATAAATTACTGTTTAAAAAATAAAAGAGGGCATTCTCAATTATGTTGCTGCAGGAACAGGCCTTAGAGGTAGTGCCAAATACTGCACTAATCATGACACACATGCAGCAGAGCTGACACAGTTATGATAAATTTACGCCTAAAAATGTATCTGCAAGTGTAACTGGGCAGTGCCCCAAATGTCTGGTTCAGTTCTTGGTGCCCTGCAAGACTGACATGTTGGGATGAGAGCTTGGAGCATGTCAGAAGTGTGTCAGCTCAGGCAGGGTGCCATTTCAAACAGCCATCTTCGGATGGGAGGAAGCATGCTGTGGAAGGAGATTTCTTTCTTTACCAACCGTAACATGCATTTAAATGCCTTCCTCAAAGGGGTCTTTTGTCAGTTTTTATCACCTCTGTTCCTTTATTCCTCCAGCCTTTTGTCTGCAGACAGGCAAGGCCTTGGGCTTCAGCTACTCTGCTGAGTATATCAGCTGCTCCACTCATAGTGCCATCATTTAGTTCAGCGACTGCCTAACCAGGCTAGTGTGGAACGTACTTGGCGCAGCTTATTGGCATGCCTGGATACACACGCCTTCACAAGGATATTTTAAAAAAGATGTGTTCATCATCCCAGATCCAGCATTCACAAGCTGCCTATAGAGTCATTTATATACATATACATGTATGCATTCTCTTTATTTATAACGGATATAAACTCACAGTAGAAGAGATAAGTGAAAGAGCATTCTTGGTGATATGCATGTGTGTGCATGCGTGGGGGTGTGTGCGTGCTTTCAGGAGGCTGCGATATGGTGGTGAAAAGAGCTATATAAAAATAAGAGATTGAGGTTGTGAGGTCAGCACCGAAGAAAGTGAAAAATGAGAAAGAATGGGGCTACTGAGAAGGAATGAAAGGTGGGAGAGCAAAGGAGGCAGGACGACTCAACATCACAGGCGGGGGAGAAGAAGGACACCATTGTAGGGACAAAGGAAGAGTGCCACCACCTCTCACAATCCTTTTTCTGATAACTCCCCCCCTCGCCCCCAGCATCAGCCTACACAGAAAGGAACATGAGAAGTCACTTTTTTCTTTTTCTAGACAGGCAAAAGAAGTGTCTTATGCTTTCTAGCTTCTTGCTACTTTTCATCTTTTATTCCCGTAAGTACAAGCCTTCCCCTTTTAACCTTAGGTTTAAACACTTTGCTGAAAATCTTAAACTCGTTATGAATAATTTTGGTCATTAGCATTATTCAGTGCTATACTGTAAATATTGTCCAAGATGTAATGATACCAGCAGGGCTAACCCAATGCCAGCAGTGGCCCTGCTGCTACCAATTAAGAGAGAGTGGCTGAAATCAATACAGTACTAAACAGACCACATTCCACTTCAATAATTACATTAGACTGTTGAATTTAGAATGTTATTTTAGTGACATTGGTTCTCTGAATATGAGATCATGTCCGATAACTTCATTTAACTTCATTTAGTTTACTTTGTTCAAGAAGAGTAGTAATAGGGATGTAGTCCCCAGGACAGCTGTTAAGAGACTAATATTTATTTCCTGGGTACGGTTACTTGACAGGGGATAGACTTACAGAAGGGTAATACCACTGTTTAAGGTTAAGGGTCAATGCGCATTAATTCTAGGAGTTTCATCTTTTTGTCCTGCCTCCCTCTTTAAGTAGCAAATGCAAATGAAATATACAACTATTAAAAACACCACGTTGCGAATTAATCACAGGAGAAGAGAGAGATCTAATAGGGAGAACAGGATGGATAAAGTGTGTCAAAAGAGCAGAGGTTATTCTTCCCTTTATTCAGTACTTACTCTCCCTGGAGCTTGATGGCATGCAGAGCAACAATTGCTTCATGTCTTCAGGGTACTGTTTTCAGGGCTGCTGAGCTGGGTCTGTTCTTGGGATCCCCTTGGATGCAGCTGGCGGCCGCAGCTGCCAGCAGCTGCCTGGGCAGAGCGTAGCTTGAGCACCACAGCATGGCCAGGGGTAAGCCCTGAGGAACAGAGGGCTGCTGTTCTCAAACAGGTGGGTTTTTTTCCTAGCCTCCTGTCCCCAAGTTTTATTTCCAACATACAAGCTTGGTTCAGAGAGTTTTGCTTGGACAGTGTATTTTTGTGCTGTTGCTGCCACTTCACTCATTGCATGGCCATTTCCATTACATCTACCTTTGGTAGTTATTTTGCCCTGTTCAATTAAACTTGTGGGTGGATAGCACAGGAAACTGATCCGGAGCTTTGATTGATGGCCTGGCCTTTAAACCCATCCAGAGCCTGCTTTGCTGCCTTTTTTTTCCCCCCAAGTTTTTGGGGGCATTGTTCAGCAAGGCCATGGCATGGGAAGGACGCCTTGTTTTCAAGTTCTGCTGATGGTGTTGGTGGTGCAGACTCCTGACAGATCAACTGAGGCCCACACTGTTAATTTCTGAAGGCCATAGGAGGCAAACAGAGATTGTGCAGATCAATGGTAGATGTTGTTGTTACTGTGTGTCGGGGGTACATTCCTGGTAGTCATATTAAACAACAACAGTTAAAGCCGATTTCTTCTTGCCATCAGTTCCCCTTCTGTTTTGTAGACACCTGGAAGAAAAGGGTATCTACTTGCACACTAGGTATTGATTAACAGAAATAAGGATTATACAGAAAGACTGTGACAATAGGTGTGACAACAGCTCTTTTAGGAGGTGGGTATGGGTTGCTGATATTGCAGCAGCTTCTGTTTGATTACAAGTCTTGAGAGACTACAGTCCGGAACATACTTTGGAAGAAAACATAACAGACAGTCTACCGTTACTAGCTCACATGGAACAGAGATGGTATCTGCTGTCCTCTTCATTTTGGCAGTGTTTACTTTCACACCAGTACTTTAAGAAACATCCAGTTCCAAGGAGCTGAAAGTATGTAGAGAATAATATCTATTTTTACTCCAACCATATTTTTACATCAGCTCCCCAGTGCTTATTGTTTGAGTGAGTGTAAACTGCACAATGCCATCTAAAAATAAGCCCATACACAGTTTTTAGTACCAGAAAATAAATCTATTTCTTTAGTGCAGGAAAAGCATGTCAACTGCTGTTCTTGCTGATTCTGTCAAGCTTTTAGAACTAAACTTAGCCGGTTTGGAGGTACTTTTTCTTTCCAGCCTATTTTTCACAAGCTCTTCTCTGTTCTCTCCCCGGAAGACCACCAGCTTTGTCACCCAAATGTTCTGCAACCTGAGCCAACACTGAAAGCATATGCTTTTCACATCTCAAGAAATAAGGGCTGCAGTGAAGGAAACAGGTTGCCCATGACCTCCCCTTACAATAGGTTGAACCAGAAGGTTCCTAGCGGAGTCATTTTCCCCTCGATGGGCTCAGCAGACTTCAGCCATACTGGGGAGGAAAAGGAAGTCACTGTTAAGTGTCAAACTTATCTCCCCCAAAAGCAAAAAATAACGGTGGACACGTCCATGATTGTATAAGAATAATTTTAAGGATGCATATCTCACTTGAGGGAGTACTCCAATCCCGATGTTGTAAAAGGAGTGTGTAACTACTTCTTTTGGAAGAAAGGTGAGCAGGTGCCCTGCACACATGTTGATAGCTTAAAAACACTTCAGGTTGTGAATCCCAGTTGCAAAGAGGATGTATATAGGCTCCAGGCCAGGTATGCTCTACAGCATATCCTGCTCTCCTGATTTCACAGCTGAGTTCCTGCCAGAAGCGTGCAGTGCTGCCTTCTGTGGTGTACACCCAGATTTCTCCCATGGAAGTAAGCATATGGCCTACAGAAAAGGGATGGTGCATGTTAAAGCCTAAACAGGACAAAGATGAGAAGCCTTTGGGGCATGTGCCTAGACCTAGAACCTAGAAAGTGCTCCCATGATTTAGACACAGCTGAAGGTACCTAACTAACACCTGCAAATTCATGTGGCATGCACTTCAGAAATGTTCCTTCACATGACTTTTTTCATGATTTATTTAGGCAGTTGCTCCAAAGTGCAGCCAATCATGCTTGTAGAATATCCATTCTGAAAGCCGTCTCTTTCTTCACCTTTTGCTTGGCCTTATAATGCAGCTAATACTATAAAATACTGTAATTCTGACTGCCACTTCATTTTCTGCATGCATTTCAGTGTACTGGTTTTGATTAATTTAAAGCCCGGTGTGTCTGCTCCTGCTCTATCCTAGCAAACAGACGTTCCAGATCCAGAAACAGACAGTTAAATTTAGTAAACATTTAATGCTCATCTTCTGTACAATTTAAACTGACACACTGACCTAATTAGCTTTTTGGCATCACAAATGCTTTCAGCTTAGGGAGGATGGCTGTTCTGTGGCAGTAACAGGAACCAGATATTTCTTGTATTGTTTGCCTGGTTTAGACATCTCAAATAGAACAGTTAAGAGGCTCCAACAGTCGTAGTTTGGATGAAGAAGTAAAATTAAATTGGACTGTGAGTCTATCAGCAATATCAGTTTGGGAACCCTGGGGTCATGAAGCAAAAGTTTTTACTTAGATTAGGTTAACTGATACAAGTTTAGCTTGTTAGGAGTAAAAACAAAGATTCTATCTGGATTTTTTTTTTAAGCAGCTGTGTGATGTTTAGATTAAAGCCCTGAAATTTCTTAATAAACTAGATAAGGTGTTTTCTAAAATTAATCTTTTAAAATTAGTTAGAGATCTGAAGTGAACATATCACTTATCAACTTCTAATAACAAAGCCTTTTGAAAACATAATTTTAACTTAGATATACAGGGAATGTGTTTAAAATAAAGCACTTTATTTTACTCACATTCTCAAAAGTAAACGTGCTATCTTGAGTCCTGAACAGTGAGCAGAAACAGATTTCTTTGACTCAGAATGCAAATTGTTCAGTGAATGGACAATGAACAGTTTAAAATCTGCAACTTGTGTGTCTTTACATTGTATGAGGCACACTGCTGGCAAATATGCAGCACAATGAGATACAAGACCTGTAGTTATATCTGCACTGGCTTACCTCTGTAGACACCTGTGACACATCTGCTTTCTGCCCTTATCATAGTGCCAGAGGAAGGGAATCTCAGGAGTGACCCTAGTGGTGCGCTGTTCTGCCCCAAGACAGGCTAGTTTGCTTAATTTGTCTTTAAGACCTTCAGTGATGAAGCTTCCGCAGTCGCTCTATGGTCACTGACTGCTGAACTCTGGGCTCAAAGCACCTGCACCAAGCTTTGCTTGGTGGACAGGTCTGTGGTGGCCTCGGGCTTGCTCCTGGATGTGACGTCAAGCTGGCTGGAACCTGCGCTGAAGCGTCAGATACACGCAAGCTACTCAGGCCCTGCTCCTGCTTCGGGCTGCACCTGAGCACGTCCTCCTCAGAGCACCGTAACCAGCAGGCACAGCTGGTCCCAAGCACAACCTGCCAGGCTCAGCCAACAAGGTAGAGGTGCCTGCTGGAAGGAACTGCAAACAAAGCTGCGGAGGCTTACTGATTAAGAAACTGTTGACTTCTGTTGAAAACAATTAAGGATTGTACACAGATAGATGCTAGAGTTTCCATTTAAACCTAGTGTCAGTGCATGACAAAAGCCTTGATAATTCTATCCCCAAATCCCATAGGTCCAAGACCAGTCGTGCTGGTGAGGTGACTGTCATCACTACCAGGTGTGTTAGATAAGGGAGAGAGGGAGCAAAGTGGCTGAAGTCTGTGGAGTGTTAATCACCCACTAAACAAGCATTTGAAAGGCAGGGAAGCATTAGGGTTAAATAACAGTCTCCTTAGCCAAAACATTTATGAGCCACTGGAAAAAGCTGGGGAATGGCAGATACTTCATCAGAAACCAGGACTGAAGAAATACAAATGTTGCCAGTTACAGAAAGCATCTTACTGTTGTCTTAATTTGGAAGAAGGGGGTTAGTAAATGCATACAATACAGGGAAGTGGGCAATACAGCTCTGAAGACCAGAGAAACAGAAGAGAGGAAAAAACAGTCTCCGCCCCCCCCCAAAAAAAAGTTTCCAAAAGGTCTTTTTAGCAGATATTGGTAATCACTGGTGTTATAGTACTGGTCCAAGCTGTTTGTTTGTTTTTAATTCAGAAAGATTTGTGTGTTGCTATCAGTAAAAGAGAATCAGAATAAAACATTTTTCCCTGTTTCACAGAGAAAAAGTCACAATAATACTCAAGAAGAAAGAGTTTTCAAGGGCATTTAGCTCAAACCTGGTTTGCTACCAATTAAGCTAACGTTAATCAGCTTAATGCTTGTGCTAATGCATAAGCATGTTATTGAGAAAAGGATGAGAGGAGCCAAAGCCATCCATGCCTTGGACGATGCTGACAAGAAACTTTCAATTGCGCGGCTCTCAGTGATAATACATTGCGCTGAGAGGGTATTTAATTTCTCTCCAGTTCCTTTTGCTGAAAGAAATAATTAAAGGTAGAAACAGTCCGTCACTACATTTAGCAAAGAGATCCGGAGAGCGCCTGACCAGCTCATTTCACAACCATGCTGGTTTTCAGTCTGAGATTTTGACAGTGCAATGATTTCCAGTAACATTTCTCCTTGGCCAGGAGAGTTTCTTACCCTGAGCCCCAGAAGGCGTAATGCCAGGTCCAGGTCTGCGTGAGTCCGTGCCAGGGAGGACTGCTGGGGCATATCAAGTTTGCTGGCCTGATCATGAAGAAAGCACTCCATAGCTGGCCCTGTGCTCCATGTCCCTTCAGTGTGTTGGCACCCATCATATTGGAATGAATTCGAAAAGTAAGAAAACGTGTTGTGACTCAGGCCAGGGCACTCTGTTGAGCTATCGTATGTCTTAGTTTGGAAAAAAGCATTTAATGTCACAGTCTGGCTCTTCGTCATGGCTTATGGTTAAATGCAATGCATTCAGGTAATAAGGGCAACAGTGCAGACATGTAATACATTAAGAAAGAGTTTAGCATAGCATTTGGTAAGTGGAAGATCTTACAATTATACTACGATTATTTCTTCCAACAAACAGTGGTACTACAAAGACCTTTTAAATTACATTTTAAGCATGTCAGGAGAGTAGTCCTACCGAAAGAAATATGACATCATTTGCTGATTCCTGGAACCAGGGAAGAAGCCATGCAGCCAGCCACCGTGTTCAGTGACGGACGAATATTTCTCAACCACAGTCGGCTCCCAAGGACGCTGCTCGCTGCAAAAAAAGATTTCAAATTTTGGAGCTCCCTCTGCTGGTTCAACATCAACTTTCACTCAGAACTGCTCTTCCTTCTCTCCGACTGCTCATTATCACTTAACCAATTAATTTCATGTATTGTTCTATTAAAACAAAAGTTAGTAGGTTGCTTATCTGAGCATGTGCCTGTGATATTTGGTATTACACTGGAGAAAAATCCGCCATTCCTCTAACAATTTGAGAAAAAGTTTCTTCTCAGTCTAGTTTCAGGACTTGCAAATGCGTAGTGCGTGCCTGCAGGTGTTTAATGGAAGCGTGCGCCCCTATCACTCCATTCTTCCATGAATTCCTAATACGGGTGCACTCACATTATGTGAGTACTTTAATATATGTTAGTCTGCCTTACTAAGTATAACAAAGTAAACCAGGAAGAAGACACTATGAAAATGCTGCGCGAAATAGCCCAAGCACACACCACCAAGAAACTAGGTATAGGGTTTTATATGCATCCTTTATATAGCTTATTTAAGTGTTATGTGGTCTAGAACTTCCCTCATTTTTACGCAAAGTATTTTCTTATTATTATGTATGTAAATGACTCTGCAGAGTTGCAGAGTTTGCTGTTGTAAGCTGTAGCCAGGCTCAATGTGCCACACAACGCAATCACACAAACACATTTCAGGTGCAAGTGTTAAAATAACTAAACAAGTAAGAGAGAACACGGCCAGACATCAGAAACAGTGTATGTCCAAGGCATTGCTCAAGTTCCATTGTCTTCATTACCTTCAAATAGAGGTCGGGGGAGGGGGGGGTGTATGAATTGGGTCACTTTGCATGTAACTTTAGGGCTGTTAATCCAAATTCTCAGAGATTAAAATGAATATTTCCACTTTGATAGGCAGTGGCTCATCTCCTATTGCCTGAGAGCAGGCATATCATTACAAGTAAGTTTGCAGAATAGCCTCCAAAGTGCATGGGATCAAATTCGAGACTCAAACCTTTCTGGGACATGCTTTTGCTCTGCATGCAACAATCTCCCCTGCAAAAATTATAGTTTTCTACTCCAACTTTTTTTTTCTATTAATATCAAATAGCTTTAACCTTAAAAGGTAAAATTTCATTATGCTCAAGTACTTTCTGAATGGATTAAAGAGGTCTGAAAACAGATTCATAGAACTTTTCTACCAGTTTTCTTGTAGCTAACCCACTGATTTTGCAGTTAAGCTGCAATAAATTCTGACCAACCTGGAGTCTGCATATCAAATTGTAGCCTACAAAAAAATTTAATAGTGAGGTACACAGCCCTCAATGAGGCTGATAAAATACTAATAGGAGAACCACAATGGAATTACAGGAACAGCTGATTAAATCAAGATAGTACTTAACGGAATAAGATCATTTCAAATCTAATGATTACCTTAGCTTGTATCATCATTTCAGGGACACCACTGAGAGGTGCTTAGAGATGGAACTTTAATTTTCAACTTTTGAACGTTCAATTTCATTTACGTTTTTAAATCACTAATATGGAAAAAAAGCCCCACATTTTCTCAGTGTTCACTGAGAGAACAGTGTATTTTTAGTTCCAGTTTGCTTGAATAAAAGGCTTCTTCCAACAGATTAGAAGGCTACTTAGTTCTGAATATTGATAACTGGATAATGGACCCATAAATATATGACACTGAGCTGAATCTTGTGAAGGTCATTAGAAAATTATCCCACTGAAGTCACTGGAAATATTCCTTCTGATTCTTGCAGAAACTGAAATGACCCACCAGTGAATTTAAAGTTTTCAGTCTTCCTAACATTTTATGGTAGATTTTACATTATTTTGGCTTGGGTCTTTGTAATTTATTTAAACAAGCAAAAGATTTTTCACTGACGCTGTTAATCACTAGCTATATAGTAGAGCAGAGCTGTCAGTCCTAAATATTCAGAAACTGCAAACCAGACACCATAAAAATATTTTTTTACCAAAAAAAGTTAACTTACGATAGTACAGGGGGAGTTTATCCTACCCCTGAATACAAAAATAGACTGGATGACTCTCAGCACTTCCTCTAGTTTTTAGCCTTTGTGTTTAATACTTCTGGGGTTTCCCGTGGTCATAATTAGCTCTAGGTGTTCCCAAGATGCAAGCTGAGCCTGCTTCTGTAAGTACAGTATCTAGGACTCTGAGAAAAAGAGCGCCAGCTGCAGCGAGGCTGCACTGCTGTGGTCCTCAGCACAGACCCGCACACGCCTGCTTACATTGGCAGCGCAGCGTCGATCGACGGACTGGGCTGGAGCACATCACTTAATGCTTATGCTGGTGAGAGAGTGGCTACATCAGCTAGCATCCCATATTGCTTTGGGTTCCTCTCCACTGCAGGCTGCTCACCCTGTTGAATTTTGGAGCCGTTAGTGGGTAGCACTCTCTCCTAGCAGCTGGCCTCCTCTTCTGAGGTCAATCTGTGATCTGAAAGAACTTTTTAAAAAGTCATTGCTCTAGTGCGTAAATGCCTTTGCATTCAAAGACAGGCATTTTTACACCTCCACATCTCCATGAAAGAGGGAATGGAGTAAAGCCGCTGTCCTGCTAGTAGTGTAGAGTGAAGCTGCATGCTTCCTTGAACCAGATGGTTGCTTCCAGACCACCGAGATGGGCTAGAAGCAGAACTGCAGGTGCAGCTGCTCAAATTGCTGACTAGTGTCTCTCACGCTAAAGGTACGGAGGTGTTGCTTCTCTTCTGTGTGATGCTTTGTTGTGACAGATGAATGATGGCTTGTGGCAAGTAGGTGCCTTGAATGGAGAAGGAAAACACATTGGGACAAAGGCAAGTAACATTTCTGGAAATACGTGGTGCACTGACCTCGTATTTGGCAGTGAAGATGAACAACATAAGGATGCTGCTGAACGTGGAAGATGACTATGTCTGGGAACTTGCAGCTCCCACTGTTCTTCACCCCTGCTTTCAGTTGCCAGGGAGGACAGAGTTGTAATGTTGACAGTAGCAACAGGGTGATTTGTGACCTGGTGTCTGCTATTCAGAAGATGCCAAACACCTTGTGAGTGATCGCAGCCATGTAGGTTTTGCTTGTATGAGCTTTTCTGTTGGGGACTTTGAAGACACATAGACTTCTTTCCTTGCCTTTTTCCATAATCTTATTGTAACTATCTCACGACTATTGAGTTCAAGTTAGGAAATGTTATGATTGAAAAGTCATTGCTCCAAAGGATATCTCTTCCGAAGCTGCACTGCAGTAGTAGATTTTATTTGTACAATATTTGCATTATTACACAATACGCACTTGTTATGCATATATTATTGTGTGTGTTCAGTCATACAACTGCACATACAATTACTTTGTGTGCAATTGTCATTACACATATTTGCTCAGAATAATCAAACTTGATAAGAAACATATTTTCATGGTCTTTTCTAAAATAGCTGTACTCTTTACTCAGTAAATGTTATTCCTTGGAACTATTAACATTCTTCTGTCTAACAGGAAGGAAAGTATTGATAAGTGAAGAAGGCATACCAGGTACCAAAGGGAGATGATATAATTAGCATTCATTATTAATGAAGCTATTGCCTCATTCACATGAAATACAGAGCACTTAATACTCTGTTTACCTCATCTTCCCATCAATAAATACATTCCCTCTAGAATGCGATGTCCTCACTTGGGAGATCTGTTCACATTGAATCCGCTAATTAGAGGTTTCAGTTCAGTTTATTGACTTTGCCTTGCCTTTGGCTTTCGTTCACTTGGTTTTGTAATCCTGGTGCAAATCACATTATAATATTTAACACATTAACCTACGTATCTGACAAGAATCACAACATTTAAACTACTGTCCTGACAACAGCATTAGCAACAAGCACTCAGCCATGCAGGGTTTTTTTCTGCTTGCTAGTTATTCAGAATGAAGAGCAGCATATAAACTGGAGTAAGACTTACTGGCAGCCAGCGCAAGGATGTGTTAGCAGAGTAGCTGAAACACATGGTGCATACTCCCTTTTTCAGTTTGTCTTCTGCCACATTTTTTGTGTCATGTCTAAAATTTTCATAACCCTGGGAAGAACTGAAGGCTGGTTTTGTAAGATGTATACATGGCAAGTGATTCCTATTATAGATTGTTTTACAAGCTTCAGAACTAGGTATCTGGCCTCAGAAGTGCCTTAGATAATACGGGGAATACTTCCCACGGGAGTTTTGGGGAGAGCTGCACTGCCATTGCATGACCAGGCAATGACAACAGTCGTAAGCTGCAGAGAAAGAAGGCAGGAAGGGTCTGGGAGGAAGGGAAGGAGGTGAGGAGGCACCTCAAGGGGTAGGTAAGGAACCAGTGGCAGCAGTCACAGCCCACGTCTGATAAAGCATTGCCAATGGTCTCCAGCAAGACTGGACTATAAGAAGGTCACGCATTGCAGCTTTGTACTTGTAAGTGCTGTAAGATCCTGAAAGGTGACAAATACCCACATACCCTGCTGTCTCTAGGAAGAATTTCAGGTGATCCTGAAGGATTTGAACTGATTAAGTGTAACTTAATAGTGTAGCTGTTTAAGTTGAAGAGGTCGAAAACATTAAAAGAAAACTGGATAGAAAAACAGCTCCTTTCTGCCACACTGCCTTTTTATCTCAGGGAAGTTTCACATAAACTTCTGTGGATTGCGCTTTTTGTCTTAAATGTCGCTTTTGCAGCAATGTCTACAGTGGATGGGTGACAAATACTAGATTGCTGTATGTAGCACGCTGAGACTCGGCTGCAAGTGAGGTAATCAATACATCAAGAAATGAATTAAGGTGAAATTTAAAAAGCACTAAGAAGATTTAAAAAATTAAAGGAATTAAAAAACCCAAAAAAACAACAAGTAAAGACCCAACAGAGATCTGGAAATAACCTGTGGCTGTATAATCAGGAACAGCTTTTTAGTCTGTCTTCACCTCACGAACACTGCTGTCAATAGCATCTACCTCAGAAAATAAGCCCTGGGCCCGGCCCGGCGCCTGTTTCTATAAATGGGGAGAGGAAGACTCCCTAGGAAGCCTCATTCAGCAGGATTTTTCAGCTAGGAAAGAACTGAGGAGACAGGCCATCAAAGAGGTCTACAAAACAACTGGTCATGTAGGTAACCACAGAGAACCATTACTCACAGCTCCCCCTTCCCAAGAAGTGGCAAACAGGGAGCGATTCAGACACTATGCAGAGTGACCTCATGACAATCTAGAATATCCTACCTTGGTTCCCAATTCAGAGGAGTGTGGGTCTCACTTAATTCTGGTCTTGTTTCAGCCAAGGCTGTGTCTTCCTCAGCAAAAGTGCCATGCAGGAGGACTAAAAGAAGTATGATGAAGCTTTTTTTTTTTTTAACACAAAAATACGATTAAACAATATAAAAATATAATCAAATTGTTGGGCTTTTTGCTTTCCACCTCCCTTTGACTCATCACCATGTCTGCATGTGCCATCCAGGAGAACACTGCTATGGGACAGCTGCCAAGTAAAACCATGATTTTGTCCCAGGCTGACATGACATATTCTGGTTTCAACCAAGGTAATGGAGTCTGGCCACTGAATATCTAACAGCAGCATTTCACTGTTGCTCACAAACCAGGACCTGATCAACACGCTGCTAGAACTGGAGACTTCTAAGGTGTGGTTCAACTGGGTTTTGAGACAGCAATGTCTATATTCACCTTTAATGAACCAGACTCGTAAAGATAAAACATAGCTTAATAAAATACTAGTGTATTCAACAGTAATCATTGGTTTGATATATATCTGCATATAGTCACCCTGAGAAGAAGACACATTGGATATGCTTTTATGTTCTCAGATCACAAAGTCAGAGAGGCAAGTGTTAAAAGATGAAGGAGATAATGGCTCAGTGCCTGGCCAGGAAGGCAGGCTGGCAGGAAGTGACTCATCTGCCCATTGACTGCACAAAGCACTTGCAGGGGAAATTCATCTGTAGGTTAGCCCAGCAGACTGTCACTGTCATAATGGATTAAATCTTCCCATCATTGGACTATTGTAGCACTCAAAAGACATTAAAACATATGCTTGTTTGTGGGGGAAGTTGGTTTAAAAAGGAAAAGAAGTTAGCTACGTTCCCTGCCAAGGCACCGATAAATGGGCTCTGTAGGAACGGCAACAGTGAGGGAAGAGTGTAAATCAGCAGAAGGTGCCATTTTCTTATTACTGTGCGCTTCTCATTTATCGTGAATGCTCTGAATTCACACTATGAATCAAAAGCAATACCACAACAGTAGTATTGCAACTGGTCTGGCAGAGAAAGATCTCAGCGGTAGCTGCTCTTCCAGATTTATTCTTTGGTTACTTACCCAACACACTTGGGTGACTAGGACCTCTTTGCAGACAGAGTTTGAAAGAACAACGGTGCTTTTTTCCTGCTAATACAGAAAAGATGGGACCTTCTGCAAGCTGAATAGAACATCCCTGTGCCTCCTCTTTGCTTCAAACTGGGAAACAAAGCTGCTCAAGTGGCCTTCCAGGCAGAGCAACCTCAGAGTGACTGGAGTTTGCAGTATCCTTCCTCGATTCCTTTGGGCTTTCATTCCATTTCTCACGTTATACGAAAGGGAGAAGCAGATTGCTCAGATCTCAAAAACGTCCGCTCAATAAAGAAGCATAGTTCCATTTCATAAAGTTCCACTGACCTCTTCTAATCTGGGAAATCTGGAGAGACAACTTTCTTTTTACTGATACACTATCTAACATACTATCCCTCAAAAATTATTAACCATTAATACACTGCATAGAATGAGAGAATTCACTCTCCCTAAGTTCTACAGTATGTGTTTGGATTTAGATACCTAAAATACATCTGAGGGGTAGACAGCAAGCCAGCCACACTCTTTTCAGGGCTGTGTAACTCTGTAAATTAAAACATCTTCACTGATCTAAAAAAGTCTCCTGGGCATTGTCAAATTTGTCCTGATGTGCTCAAAGGTATTGTTTTGAAGGAAGCAAGCTTGACTGGCAATCTAGTAAAGACAGGTGCTAAAATGTGGGATGTCTTAGGTTCTCAGATGTCCTCAGCAAGACGAGGAGTGAACCTGTATTACTTTCTTGTTCCCTCTACCCCCAGAACACAGGGTATCTTAAGTGAGACCACTCACTACCATTTCTTCTTGAAGGGGCCATTTCACAACCAAGAATAGGAGCAAGATGAAGACAGAAGAGCAGAATTACAATTACACTGCACCTTACGTGTCTCATTGATTTTAGCTTCAGTTGTTAAGTACTCAGGACATATGCAAATCAGGCCTTACAAACAGTGTCCATTAAAGAACAAATGTACAGAGTTTGCACTCACTAGTGAAAACCTTGGTTTAAGTGGGCTAATTTGTCCACGTCAAGCTGGAGCTGAGATGCTGTGGTATTTCTTTATCCTTTCCAGGTTTGTTCTCTGCTAAGCATCGGGGACCCTTTCCAGGCATGCTGTAACGGAACCTGCTGCAACTTTCCTCTTGCTGTCAAGGCATTTCAGCAAGCCTGCGGAAGAGCTCACACATTTAGCCTCATCCAAGTTCAGATATCTCAACACACATACCTTGCTTGGTTGTACTGTTCTAAGGCAATGAAAGAATGTATTCCAAAGGTCCGGCAGCACACTGAGCTGGTTGAGTCCACCAGGCGCTAAGGACATCAGGTAGCCTATCCTAAGAGATCCAGTCTCCAGCAAGTTGCCAGCTTGTTCATGGCTCTGCTGACTGTGGTTTAAAAGAACAGTTAAACTGTCCATTTCAATTCAAAACAGATTAAAAAGAAGGGGGGATCTAGCGGTATTTTATCAGCCAAACTGGTCAACTGGACCTCAGACGTGATTAATACTGTATGACTGGGATATACAGTACCTCAGTATTCTAGGCTGAGTTTTACTGGATCAGAGGAAACATTTTTCACCTATGAAACAATAAACTTGGTTTAATTATCTCCCATTTACTCAGCTGCAATGATCCACACACAGGTTTGAGGACGCCACGGGAACGTGAGTGCCCAGTTCTCACAGTTATTGCTAACTGGGCATTCCCTGGCTCCATGAGACTTCACATGTTTCATTAGCAAGGAAGAGAGCTGTCCGCCTTACCTGGCATTGCAGCTTTCCTGAAACACAACTGCTCTGCTTCACTGTGGCGTTTCCCTGGCCCTCAGGCAGATCTTACAGTGCAACTTTGAAACAAGCAGAATATAAAAACCCAGAACCTTCTCAAACACAGCATAAGCATGGAGAATATGAAGGAAATTTTGAGCTTGACTTTCACCTCAATTTTGCGGCACTATGGCTCTGCCGGTTTCAAGATAATTCTAATTTCCACTGGGCAGAGGGAAGAAAGTCAACCAGCCTCCCACAAAAATAGTATTTAGGAAAAGGTCCTGCAGCTCTTGGGAGCAGCTCGTCACATAACTTTACACAAGTTACATTAGACGAGGCCCTAGCTACTGATCTATACGGAAGTGATGAATAAAACAATACTTACAGCATAGATGGATGAAATTTCTCTTATTTTTTTATCATTTTGCATGGTAAAAAAAGCTCACGGTGCTTGACTATGGGGATCCAAGTAGCTATGTTCTGGCTTTGCACTGGCCAGCTAGCAACATCCATCAAACAAAACAGCTAGCAACAATTTTTGACTGTAAATGAGACCACCATGCAAGGGGCTGATGCAGCTCCTGTGGTAATGAAAAACTATGCCTTTAGCTGGCCTGTGAAAATTCAGGTAGGGAGACCATCACAAATGTCAACAGCTGCAGGATTCTTGATCCTTCTCCAGTTTCAGTGTAGCCACAGCATCCTGTAGGAAACTTCCGATTTTCATGGGCAGTAGGATCATGAGTGCATCTCACCCTCACCCTGGTGTGGGTCTTTGTGAGAAGGAACAGGAAGGGGTGGCTCGGTGCTCTGGGAGGGAGGTGGATAAATTCCACTTCTTTTGACTGATGCCATGTTTCCAGTGGAGGCGCTACCACATTGTCAGTCTGGACAGTAATGTTTCTGTCATTTTCCCAAGCTCTTAACAGTAAGCCAACAACTATAATTACTGTTCTCATGATTTCACTGTATTACACCAAAGTACCTGGGCCTCACACTCCCTCATTCTCTGAAATTTTACAGTATTTTAACTCACCTGGTTTCAAGCGAGCTACTTCTAAATTTAAGCAAAGCGAAAGAAAATCAGATCTTCTTTGTGCTAGCAAGCCTCTCAAAGGGTTTACTGTGCTGCAAGCAACCACTCCATTCTCTTTACCTTGCAGGTAATAACAAGACTATTCTGTGGAGAATTCAAATACAGAAGAAACATACCAGGCAAGTCACTGAAAGAAATTTAAGGCTTACCTTTCTCTGTAAACATGTAATGCATTAGTAGATTAATTTCCTATTAGACAAATGAATGACATAGGATGCAGTATGCTACAGAAGATGAGCTGCCTATCAGATGCAGTAAAACTCTAATCACAATTAAAATAGTCAAGTAAACAGTATCTGAGTCAGAACCAAGCTACGCTAGGGTAGCTCTTCACCATGCTGCTAGGTTTGAAGTGTAGCTCACATGCCAGGGCTTAATGCCTGCATTAAAGTTACCCTGGCTACTGAAGACTCCCATGCAATCACCTGAAATTGTTCTCTCTGCAGTGAAGACCTCTATGTTTATTACAGTGTTGGGGTTTGATAAAACGACCCAGAATACAGACATGAACACCCGAACCAGTGTATTTAAAATTGAAACTAAAAAAAAAAAAAACCACCACCAAACCAAAAAGCTCTTGATCCATGTCTTCAAGATCAGCAGTGTGACAAGGAGAGCAGTAACCAGAGACGCAGCAAAATTGTCATGATACTGATAATACAGAAATACTTACCACGGCATAATGAGAAATCACAATATTGCTAACCACGCTGAGAAAACGAGCATATACAGACGAACAAAATATAACGACATAGCCTCAGCATCATAATTTTTCTAAAGCAGCATTTGGAAGGACAATCTGAATCACATACAGTTCTGTTACATGAAATAAAGGATAATGGTCAATTAAGCCCGCTCTTCTGCAAGACTCGCTATACTCTGGATATATGAACATAACCATACAAGTCTTCCGGTTACATCAGGCCAATCAAAACAGTCAGCTGATATAAGTAGCCTTGGGAAGAGTTTAGAAAACTAAAAGCCACATCAGGCCTGCCATATATGCTGTCCTTAGCTGATGTAAAGTATACAGCCCTTAAAGAAAGTATGTTCATTGGTATGAACAGAGGTTTGGGGTGATTATTTTCAAATGCTTTGTAAGCTACGGATACAACTGATAGAAGGATGGAGATTCAGAAGAACTGCATGTTAAGTAATTTGGAGCATATACATGTTATGTGCTTGGATTTTTCCTAACCTCTTCATCCCAATCAAAGTCTAATGTAGCATCATCTAGCTCTGCTATCGAGAAGAGAGATTTCTGTGCGACCATGCTGGTTTTACTAGCATTTCCCAATGCAAAACTCTTCCTTCTGCTAGGATTGCTCACGTGCAGCTTCAGCAATGGGCTATGGCTTTCCTTGATGGTGTCACGATGGTGAGGTGAGGTTGGTGGGTAGATAGGTGAGGTTTCCAATTTTGACTCAGGATGTGATGCAAAGGAGAACGTCGACAGTCTGGCTAACGTGCTGGAGCGCACCTTCCCTGTGCTTGGGCCACCAAGCTTCTCCTCTCCCTCCCTTTTCTTCTCAGTGGGTGGAGACGACGTGGCATCAAAACTGACGTCAGAGCATTTTGTTGCACTTCCTCTGGTCTCTTTCCCTAAGGCCTGACTCTGTTGCTCTTCTCTCCCTTTATTATCAACTAATCGTTTTTCCAAACTGTTTTTTCCCAGGCGAGTCAATGTCATCTTGGATTTCCCAGGGGGACAGCATTCTTCTGGCAGCTGCTCTCCCTGGAGCTGCTCTCCAGGCTTAAAAATAGTTTCGCTCTGAAAAAGTTCTCCATTTTTCGAATGATCAAGTTTTGTCCTTGGTCTGAAAGAGAATTTAGCTAGTTTAGCTGCTGGAGGACTTTCACTGTCAAGGATTTCTGGCTCATGGGAACTTACTACCTTTCTTTCCTTCACTACTTGGCCTTTACTTCGTTTTCTCAGGGAAACTGTTGCAGTTTTTGCTGCTACAGATACGCTGTTCTTCTCCTCCCCTAGCACAGAATCTGCACCACTTGAAAGATCTGGCAGGCCAGACACAGGTGATACTGAAAGAAGGGCCTTTGCCTCGGGGTCCTGTGTACTTGTAAAGAATCCATGTGATTTCTCCGTGTGCAGTCTCTGCCACCTTTTAGAAACCCGTTGCGTAATAACTGAATCCTGCACACTCGCACTCGGTGATGCTGGGTCTTGAATATTTGCTTCTGAAGAAAAACAGTTGTGTTCTTCAGTCCTTTTCCTGCTTATCTGGGAAACTTTGTCCAGTTCCAGAGGAGCATGTAGATTCACAGTTGCTAGTGACTCTCTCATTCCATTTCCCTTCCTTGGTATTGAAGCACTTCTTTCTTCAGAACAGGGTGTTTTACACAGGGTCTTTGAAGCCACGTGATTTGGAGAGATCTTGGGCACTGGAGACTTTTTCTGAAAAGTTTCTTCAGCGTCAGTGTTGCTCTCTTCCAGGCTGTCAAACCACACCAGGCTGCCATCATCACCTCTCTTACTATGTTTAATTAAGTGTTTTGTAGTTTTGTTATTCCCATGTGCTGGCTTGCATAAGGGTTCTAGATGTATATCCCCTTCACAGTTGCCTTTGGGCAAAGGCGGCTGGGGCCTGGAGTTATTCTCTTCTTGATTTGAAGGTTCTGACTGAGACATTTGCTTTGACAGTTCAAATGTATCCTTGTTCAAGCATCTTGTAGTAGGACTGAAACTTGTCTCTTCAGGCTGCAGCTGGCATGAATTTTCCTTTTGTAATCTATGGAATGAAAAAAAAATTAAGCANATGAAAAAAAAATTAAGCAATAGTAATTTATTTTTCATTTTTTTCTTTCTTTATTTCATTAGAGCTGCTCAATATGTATGAATGGTGAAAAGCTCCAAATCATGTAGGTCACAAAACTGCATTGTTAAGTTTCACATATAGCTCCAAACACTGGTGTTGCAGCCTGTGATCTTTCAGCACCTTCTACAGTAAGTGGCAGAATTTAGTGTCCCAAATAGAAGATAGACAGATGGACAGAGAAAGCAACCACCTAAACTTCACTTTCTTAGGAAACAAAAAAACCCCCTCAAAGCCCCCAAAGAAACAGCTTTGCACTACTTACTGCCATTGCTGGAGTCCCTTAGGGATTACATATTCTGTAAGTATACCTTCTAGAACAGTAACCTCATTAGATTTTACCCTGAGCAAGGCAAAGCCTCAAATGGGTTATCAGAATGGAACATCTAGGTATTACTTGGAATAGTGGTTGCTGGTGATTCTCTCTCATAATCACTATGGACCCAACATGTCAAAAACTCCACATGATAGAGTGAAAGCATCTCAGATCACCTATAAAACTTAATTATCACTGTCTGTGGCTGTTAATATTCTCAGGGCCCTCAAAACAACAGATGGGCTAGAATGAGGTTCCCTCCGATCTCAGTATAGCTGATACTCTGTCTATTGTACCTAAAACATAAAATTTCCAAGGGAGATAGCATTCTACTTTTTGCTAAATAGTGATTCTAACCATGAGAGAAGAGCAGCCACATTCTATCCCCAAAGTGACTGCATTAGTGTAGGTGAAATGATTCCTACACATTATAAACAGTTCTTCTGCTACATGAGAGAGAAAACGCTATACTAACACATATCTTATAGAATCATCATTATTTACTAATATGTTTATTATTAGAATTCTGATGGAAAGTAGCAGAAATGATCTGACTCATCAAGAAGGGCTGAACAATACATGCTTGGTTTACTGACATGTAGTTTAGGGGGAATGCATGGGACAAGTCTTCTAACACAGAATAGGTTGTTTTAAAGAGGACATTCATTTAGTATTCTCTAAGCTGCTTAAGAGGCGGGAAAGAAGAAATGAGCTTAATTTGCAGCACAGGGGATTCAGTGGGATATTGGGAAAACCTTTATGAGCATTAGGATGGAGCAACAATGGAACAGACTACCCAATGGCAATGGAAAATCCTCTTCGTTGGAAGGCCTTTGGAGCAGGTAACACAGGCCCCTGCCAGGAAGGTCAAACACAGACCTGATCCTGTCTTTGTATTTATCTCCCATCCCATCCTGCATTTCTATGACCCCTTATGAACACTGTTTTAAAATGAACTCTGTTTTAAAACTAGCTTTTGTCTGTCTGTTGGAGATACCCCACTTTCATCTGGTTTTATTGCCTCTGTGGTTATTTAAGATGTCCTTACTATAAGTTGCAAAATAAGTCTGAAAAATATTTAAAGGAAAAAGTGTATTTTCCCAGCTATTCTTATTCCATTAGCTTTGATAACTTTAATCTTTTATCTTCCTTTAACAATAAGAAAGTACGAGTTTCTTCAGAGCCTAATCTCATTTCAGGAAACAAATGTTATTTTTTTTGTCTTTTATTTCCTTCCAATCCTAGTGTTCTCCTCTCCGCCTCAGTATGTTAAAAGTTTTCTATTAATAACAGCAAATAGACTTTCCAAAGATTATTGCAGTCAGCTGAAAACTAAGAGAAGAGACAGTGAAAACTCCAGCATGTTAAAAAAAAAAAAAAAAATCACCCAAAAGAACAGAACTTTGATTCAGGCTTGTATTTTCCATTAACAGAAAGGGAAGGATCCTGACAAGCTCAACACAAAAGAAGGCTTAAAAAATATGAAGCAGATCTGCTGTATTTTACCAAGCAAGTAACAAAAGGTTATATAAAATTATTTGCTCAGCTACAGAATCTGACGTTTTGACCCTAAGAAGCTCCACTGAAACTTATGTAAGCACAGAATTGAGATATGAGTTGGGAACCGCTTAAAATGTTCTTCAATTCTTTGTAAATTTGTAACCCAGAGAGAAAAATTATCTTGTGGTGATCTCAGAGTGCTACTTTAAAACAGTCTCCCTGCTCATCCATGCCCTCTAAAGAACAAGTCCTTTCCCAATGTCAGATTCTATTTTTAGACCCTCTCCAGATATTATTGTCAAACAATTCTTCTCTGCTATTGAATTATTTTGTTACTCTGCGTATTATAACCTGTCAAGTCTTTGTAGCTCTCTCTGCAGAAGATCTTGCAGCTCCAGTCGCTCCAGTATGAGTTCACACTGTGTTCGGTACTGCGCCATTGGGTTTTCCGGAAATGAGGTGTGTAAGGCATTGATGCCTCCCAGAAGTGCACCCCCCTATGTCACCAAAGAGATTAAAAGAAATAGGAAGCTACCTTTATTATTCAGCACCAAATTTAAACAGCAGAGACCATTTTATACAAAATTCTCACTTAGATATTTTAAAGCTTAAGGTAGCAAATATTTACGAGCAACTGTATTCACACAAACAGTCCTATTAGGTCTGCTCACACAGGCAAAGTTGCTCATACACATAAAGCAATTATATGACCAAGCCTGCAGTTTACTTGTACTGGTTTATTTTTATTTATACAAAAAAAGGCAAGTCCACTTAAGGCTTGAGAACATCATGACTAAAAATGGAGATTAGGATTAAAGAAGTTTTCCAAATACCTTGTAAAAATTCTGCCCATGTGAGACACTTTCACAACCAGAGGAGTTCTGATTGCTAAAAATTTTCATTAGCTTTGCCTAATTATTTAAATGGAGAGACCTGGGTATTAAGGCTTGTCAACACAGGGTAAATTGACTGGCAAAAATATTTCTGAATAGCTCTTTAAGAGTAACTAACTATTCAGGAATAATTTCAGAGAGCAAGTGATTTAATCTGGGACAATTTTGTTGTGCCTTGTGAGAAATGAAATAGTTCTTATTTGGAACAGAGCATCTGCACAAAGAGATTTGTTCCACAACAAATAAGCTAGAATAGCTCTGTAGTTAATTGCTCTGTGGAAAAAAAACCCACACCACAAACCCTCTGTTTTGCCACAGATTGCCTAGCATTTACCTCTCCTGTCTAATCTGTAAAGCTCAATACAACTAATGAACAAGATGCTTATCACGTGCCATGAGAGCAATAGCAAAAGTCAACAGTCTCTAGAACCAGAAATTGCTACATATGGCATCACATGGACCACACATTTTCATTTGTGGCATTTTCTGGTTCTTCCATTTTGAAACGTTAAAATTTCATACTTAAAAAAATAATTTACATTGAAAAAACGATTCTGTTGGCTAATTAAAGCCCTCTAAAACTACAGTGCTAAAACTAAGGCTGTTAATGCATCCCACTGAAGGTACCACCTGGGTTTCCTTCACAGATCATTTCAGGAACACGATAGATCTGTTCCACATAGAAGCATTAGGCTGTAGCCATGGAAAAGGTTGTTGTAGAACCTCTCTGACGCATTTGTTTCAAGGACTGGAAGGTTCATAGTTAATGAGGCAGGGACTGTAGGAAGGAAAGCCCAGTCTGTTCATTAGGTCAGTTAAAAACAGCCAAGGAGAAGGAGATCCATCTCTGATGCTAAGTTCCAGCTCTTGTGATTCAGAATGAGCCAATTAAGCAAAGGTTTTGAAAGGCGTAAAATCAGTAACTGGGAGCCTGATGTGGTGTGTGCACAGAAGGAAACGGCAGTCAACAGGAAGTGTGCTCAAACACTCAAAGGGCTACTACTGTGAAGCTGCGGCCCCAACCATCTCTTGTGGGGTATGCTCCAGTGGACAATTTCTTCTGGGTCGTGCATAACTCAGCTCCAGATCATAAAACAGGAGTAGCACCAACCCATCACTTCACAAGAACTGCGTGAAGATAAGTGTGTATATATATATAAATACTCAAATACATTCGACACGAATTCCACAGAAAAACACATGAAGAAATTGTGAATTCTACCTTTAAAAAAGCAGGTAATAAAACAGTGAGCAAAACACTGACAAAGCATAGTCGCTTTTGGCTTGAGTACTGTCAACCTGTGACCTAAGGATCCAATGGAAAAAAAGGAATACATGATTAATGTATTTTGAAATACATGCCCACGGGGTACAATTATGTCTTGCCCTCACTGACTTTCCAGTGCTTTACTTGGCTATCACAGTGAGTTTCTTTTAAATGTTCGTGTGTGTGTGTGTGTGTGTGAAATTCTAAGTGGGATGGGATTGAATTTAAGATATTTGTTAAGTTTCATCCCTGTTCCCTGTGCTTGTGCTTAAGTCTCTGAGATATCGGCCCCCCCGAGATATCATTTTGAGGAGAGGAAGGTAGCCATATGACACATCCACACGCTGTGGAACTGAGGGCAGAGGATCTAGAGAAAAGGGAGAGAGAAAAAACAAAGTATTACAAGGAAAGTCAG
Organism: Scopus umbretta; assembly: GCA_013400535.1. Classification (NCBI taxonomy): domain Eukaryota; kingdom Metazoa; phylum Chordata; class Aves; order Pelecaniformes; family Scopidae; genus Scopus; species Scopus umbretta. Next base: position 55,616 of record VZTL01039527.1, read on the forward strand.
CAGAAAGGAAGGGTGTAAAAGTGCCTTAGGATGGAAGACAAAACGTAAAAAGGGAGTAAAAGGAGAGGGATTGGAAAAGGACTAAAAGAAGGATGAAAACATGACAAAGAGAAGGAGGGAGACAATGTTAACAAAGAGGAAATGAGGCAAAGAAAAGATCAAGCCAGAGCGATTATAGAGTATGCTCACAAAGACAAAGTAGGAAAGAGAAAAATAAGGGTGAATTAGAGGACAAAACAAACAAAAAATTACTTTGGTGATGAAAATGTGTTAGTCCTCCTTTCCAAGAGGGCTCACAGGAAGTAACTGAACACTGACCTGACAAATGTGAACTTTGATTTTACACTGGCAAAAATACAACTTCTCACAGAAGCTGCAAAGACAGTGCTGAAGACAGAGTTTGCTGAGCTGAAAGGTGGCAGCCAGTCCTTCAGGAATTACACTGGTACTTCCCCATTTACACCCTCATTCTACACACTGACAAGTAGGCAGGAAACATAGGATGTATCTATACATGAAGTTATTTTTCACTAGAGGAAGAATCAATTTCTGAAAATAAACTTTTGCATGCTACTTCTATATTTTTTTAATAAAACAAATAAATCACTTCCTTCAAAAAAAAACTGTCAGTGATTGAGTTATACTTTCCATAAGGAAAGTAAAATTTGGCCTTAAACAGCAAATCTTAAATTTGCAGATTCCTAAGAAGAATGAACGCATTTGCCTACTTGCTCATAAGAAGTGAAGAGTGGAGCAAATATGATGAGCACACCAACTACTCCTAGGCAGTCTGCTGCAGTCACAATTCAGGCAAATTCCTCACTGACTCTTATTAGATGCTTGTTATGCAAACTGCGGCCCTTCAGGGCAGGGCTGTATAAATATGAACAAGCGACCCACAGTTAAAACAATTCTTTTACATCTATTCGTGCTGATGAGGAGAGAGGTACACAGATGACAATATACGTTCATTATTATTATATACATACATTCCACTTTTTGCTCTATTATGAAAAAAACCCGAGTATTTCAGATTTCTTATAGCCAAACCCATATTGCTTTGAAACCAGTGTCCCATCAAATTCCCGTCTAGTTAACTACAGGTTTAATTACAGTTAATGAGCACTTATGTGATATTTTCTGCTGTTTCAACTGGATATAGTAATACAGCTTCCTATTTTAACTTAGATGCAGTGCTGTCATTGAAAAGCTGGGCTCTTCAAAACAGTGCAAGCTGAATTGCAGCAGACAGCGAAATAATCTTTTCCTACTTAATAAGGTCAGGCCCTGTTGTATTTTTGAGACAAATTCCATCTGCAACACTGTGCAGTAGACTATCCATGGCACAAACTGCAATTAGTCTCTCAACCCTCACTGAAAGAACAAGGGAGATCAGAAGTGCCTACCTGCCACATGTGACTGTGCATCTATCCTGAAGAGGTTTACCTCCGAAAAAGGAGCATATCTACTGCAAAGGTCTTTAAGGTCCACTGAGCTAATGGGTGCTATATAAAATTGTTTTAATTTGAATATATTCATATCAACCTGTACAGAAACATTGAAAATGTTGTATGCATAAAACTTTAGATAATCTGCTTATGGCAATTTTTTCCTACTCCAAAGCATGAAGATTTATTTCCCTTAAAAATATTCTGTCTGAAGTAATGGTGTCTATATTATTTTCCCCATTTCCATTAAAAAAGCCTCTATCAGATTCACATTTCTTTTATTAATTCTAAATGCGTTGCTTTTTCTTTACATTCAACATCCTGATAATGTTACAGTAAATGAAAATCTAGCCTCCCACATTTTCTCCAACGCCTTTTTACATAGAAACATTATACAAATCCACGTGATAATCGGCATGCACAATTTTCAGTGTACAGCAACAAAAGGTCTGAGTTTCAGTATCACCACCAACATATTTTAAAATGAACTAATAGCAAAATAAAGTGCAGGTCTTGGCAACTGTTCGAAAATTGCTCCAAAAAAATTATTTGGTTCTCTCTTACCTAGTTAATGAGTGGCAAGATAACATCATGAAAAAAAAAACCTCATCAGAGGCTATTAAACACAGCAATATAGACGCAATTTCTGGCTCAAAAGGTCTTTAAAACGTAGATTACCAAATGTCAATAGTACGCCAAAACTTCACTTAGACTGAAAAGTCTATCAAATAAAGGTACTGGACCTTTATCACCAATCCAGACTTTTCAGTATAACCTCTGTTTAACAATTTTAATAATGAAGATGGACTAAAACCAACTTGTCAAAGTCTCTGATGACCTACTTTCCATGAGTCCATGAAACCCTCTCCAGAGAGATGAAGGGAGCTGGCATATATCTACGTGATAAACTGAATCCCTTAAATGTGGTATTGCGGCAAGGGCAATGTCTGCAAGAAACCTTACCTGCATAGAAGATTCCATCACCGATACCACAGTTACAGCATCTTCCAAAGTCACAGTATCCCTAAACATCAACCGGGCGTGAGCTATCAAAAATAAATGGGCATTGAAAACAAGCGTTAACCAAAGTCAAAAAGCAATTTTTTTTGTACTAGAAGAGGCAGGGTATTTCTTCAAATTTCTTCAGTTCTTCAAACACTTGTGTATGGGCCTAACTTAAACATGAATATAATCCTTTTGATTTTAGCGTCAATTTCAACAGGAATTGGAAGGCTTCATTTTACTACTAAAGAATGTAATGTGACTTCTGGATTACAGTTACAGTGACAGTTCAAATAAAGATGCTCAAAGTGCTAGAGTTAAAAATGTCAAGTGCTGGGTATCACAACAAAGAGTGTGATATGAAACATCCCAATCTATATAGGCACTTGTCATCACCATAAAGTAAAAAATTAAGTCTAATTTTCATCACAGGTCAGAAAAGATTTGATTTCCTCTAACTGGTCTGTGTCACGATTAGTGTTATTTAATACACTTTTCTCTACAATGGCTGTATTTTTTCTTCCTTCCCTTTCTTAAGTCTACAAAACAAAACCGATTTTTATAAATGGATATAATGCAAATAACTTACCACATGAGCCACATTAGGAGGAAAGCACCACAAGAGCTCTCCTCCCAATTGGCTGTGGAAACACACAGAGTTCTTATTCAGCAAGAGAGAGGCAGGTCAATTAATACCATCTATATAACACTTTGAAAGAACAAAATGCTACTAAAAGCCCCAATCATGTGAAGGCATAAGAATGGAAGAATCCCTCAAAGTTAGGATTGTCTTTCATTTAAATAGTTTTTCCCCCAAAATGGAGAACAAAACATAAACATCTGATGCGGGAAGCACTATATTGCTGACTGGAGTATAAAAGCACAAAGACCGTCTATGATTGTTATGCAAAAATACAGTACATTCTTTTAAATTCATCCTGAAAATATTTGATATTCCAGTTCATAAAACAAAATCATGTTAAGACAGAGACCTACTGCTTCCGTTGGTTATGTTCTTATAAATGAAATATGATTGGAACTCAGAGTTGGAAATGTTGAAGTCCTATTGCAAAATACAGACTTGATTATTTATATTTAAGGAAACAAAATTGTGTTATTTTTGATGTTATATTCATTTTAGGATAGAAGACACCTTTCCTCAAGCTGAGTAGGATGGCAACCCAGGACTCAGATGAAGTAACATAAATCCTGAAATTGCTTTTCATAAAGACGTAACTTCTGAGATTTTTCTCTCGAATGTGATTTCTTCCAGTGGTTTTAGTTTTTATTATGGGTGTGAGAACAGAAAAATTAAAACTGATTTTGATAATCTAAATATAACACCCTTTCCCATATCCAAAGTCTCCAATCTGAAGTCTCTGTAAAGATAAAACAATACAAGAATCACCTATCCCTACCTCTATGGAAAAGCTGCTACTCTGCTTACTGGCTGTAATTATACTCCTGATCTGTTCACTTTATAAAGGTTAATTGTTAGCCTAAAAATAAAATTGCCGCGGCCTTACCTTCTGCAAGGCGTATCAAACTCTCTAATAAGCGAATGGTAGTTCGGGCAGCATTTCTGCAGTCACTCTGACGCTGCATTTGATAGTAGCGTACAAAGATCAGGTTGCTCTCATCAGACAATTTTGGCTGTATACTTTTTATAAGGCAGAAGTAGGTTTTCATCTTTTCCATGCTCCAGAGCTTTTCTGATTTGCTTGGGCAACCTGCATAACAACTGCCTAGTCAGTAATTTTACAACAACAGACATTAAGTTTTTTCCTAAGAATTCCTGTTAAATAGACAATTGACTATACAAGACATGTTACTGTGTATTGGGGGCATGTTGGGCTGCATGTACATTAGTTCTCAAGGACTTGCTCAAATTCCAATGTGGAATCTTATACACCATCCAGTCCCTCCCCTATCAAAATACACAGTAAAGCTTCAGTAATTTCAACAGAACTGCTGTCAGACTCGCTGCCCACCAGATGGTACATACAGTCAGTACTAAGTGCTCTAGTATTCCCCAAAAATGTAAAATGCTACATGAATGTATGTACTGCCTCCGGCCTTTTTACCTGCTTTGTAGGAGGCAAAAACTACCTGCCATATTCTGAAGGTTTTTTTGCAGGGAAACATTTTGGGAAGGGAAGGAAGCTAGCTGAAGAAGTTTCCTCTAACCACGTCTTCCCTAATGGGGATCAAAGGCATGTTCCTGAAGTGGATGTAGAAGAGGCTGGTTAAAATCAAATCACATTGCCTTCCCTAATTCCAGAACACAGAATGTGTCATAGGGAACACTACTGTTCACCTCTGAGCCCTGCAGCACACGCAGCTCAGATTTGTTTCATCTGAATTAAGTTTCCCATTAACAACATGAACAATTCCATGGTGTGTGGCATCTGCACGTCAAGCAAGGTAAAGGCACAAGATGGAAACTATCCACCTACTGAGCAGTCTGGGCTGAAACCTCTTGTAAATTATCAGAGAGTAAAAGCATAGTGCTCCCAGCTCACCCCTATTAATTAGTGACCTCTTATTCCTACTTGAACACCCAACTGTACCACAGGAAACTACCATAGCAAAAATGTAAACACTGATTACTATGAAAGACTCAAGAACAAAAAACTAAACTGAAAGGTGGGGAAATTGAAAAACAAACAAACAAACAAACAAAAAACCAAACAACAAATCAAAACCACCTTATAATTTAAAAAGCCTACTCTTACCTTTATTTTGCAAGATGAAGGATGAAATGATGCGGTCCCATTCCTCGTTCTTTGTATCTAACAATACCAAGACCAGGTCAAATCTACTCAACAGGGGACTACCAAGAGCTATGTTGACAGAGACAGACTCATTAGGGTCATAATGGCCTTTTGGGTTTGTTGCTGCCAGGATAGTTGTCCTTGTATTAAGTTTGCACACCAAGCTGGAGAAAAGTACAGTGAACGTTATGGCTGAATTAAATTGGGTAGGGGAAATGATTCCAAAGTGTTAAAAAATTATCACATTTTTAGGTTATAAAGAGCACCACTTACCGTGAAAGACCGTAAGAGCTAAGCAGTGTACAGAATTATTGTATTAATATCTATTACATATATAGCATTTCTCAGTCAGAGAATAGCAACTAGACAGAAAGACAGTGATCAGGATACCAGAAGTAACTAAGCAATATTGCCATGAATAATCTCTATATACAGCAAGGTCCTCAAATGGTGAAAACCAATGTTAACTTTCCAGAAAGAAATATTACTTTGCTGATTTATACAGTATAGAAACACTTTTTTATGACGGAAAGTAACATTTTAGCTTAATTCACATTTTAAGAGAGCAAAATAAAATGTAATATAAATGCATGTTTTATTCCTGTGTGTAAACATGTTATGTACATGAAACCAACCAAATAATGATGGCAGCCATATCAACTGTTTTTCCAGGGAAACACCCATTTTCCTCTCTTAACCATGCTATCCTGGCACATGTTTTCAGATGTGGGGAGAGATTATTTTTATTCTAGTTGTCCAAATGTAATCCTTTTTGTTAAGGCAGCAGCAGAAGTATTCTAACTTTGGTTTGTCACTGAGCTATTTCTAGTCAGCTCCTTGGGTAACTACTGCCTCACATCCAAAGTTCTGTAATTTAGAGGAAGGACCACAGATCTTCTATTAGCTTATACCCAATGGGGAAAAAAAGCCCCTTATCTCCCATGCACCAAAATAAGACCTTAAATTAACAAAGTGCGTAACCTATCTGTGCTAATTTACTACTCAAAAAATCCTCATTAGATGTAGTCCTTAAAAGTGAGCAACTGAGCTATATCTACAAGTTAGCAAACTGTGTTTTGGGGTCTACAAAACCCAACCAACAGCAACAAGGAACCTAGCTAAAAATATATCACTATCTTACTAAGTAGACAGGACCACATTGACTCAAGTATTTGTCCCCAGCTGGATTACTGGCAAAGGCCAGTAATCTCCCAGGTGAGAGCAGCATTACTCGTCTGCCATCTGCCTAGCATATTTACAGGGGATGCATTGGAACTCAGTTGGGAGGAAAAGTGACACTTTAGAAGGTATTTTTATGATGAATAGGTAAATTCCAGCAAATTCATGGTCATTCTCAACATACAGCATAGTATGGCTAAAACCCTTGACAGGACATAAGGAAAAGAAGATGCATTCCATCTGTCTTACAGGCAACAGCAAAACGTTCAGCAAAATCCCAAAGAAGAAAGAGGCAGAAAGGAGCTGAGTTATGGAGCACCTAAAGGAGTTAAGAATGACATAAAACTGAAGAGGCTAAAGAGACCTTCAGTGGAAATGCTCAGAATAACGAAAGGACATGATCAGTTAGAGGAGCCAGGAAGATGTGACTGGAGCAAGAGCGGAGTTGAAGGCGACAAGGAAGAACATGACGCTTTTTGAGCAGCAGAGATTTCAGCAATACCATCCAGGAAATTATTTGGGCCTGGACAAGAGCTGCATATGACTGACAGAATGAGATCTAAGCTCAAAGATCAAAGTGGCAGTGGGGGGAAATAGCACATCTGAACACTCAATACTCTGAAAAAGAAATTGAGTAACTGAAAGTAAGCAGGAGTTTATATTTATGCCATGCCCAACATACAAAATTCAGCAGCCTGGAAATCTCTTGGGTTTATTTTGTTACCATGCAGTATTACTGGATTTTGAAGAAATGAAGTCCCGCTTTCTGAATTCCAATAAAAATTTCACAGTTTCCTTATTTCATGTACTATTATTAAGACCACTCGCAGCGAAGGACAAGAAAAAGAACACCAAGTCTTCTTAGGAAAGTGCCCTGGTCTACAGTGGTAGACTGAAAACCCCAAAGTGAAGAGGGTATGTATTTATTCTGATCGCTTGCAACCTCCAGTCCAGTGCACTGTCCTTTGAAATGTTGACTCATCTAGTTTAAGAATACTGCTGAGAACAAAACTGTTAAGCACAACAAAGAAAACAGATATATTTAATCAGCATGACAAACCTCCCTCCAACTTCTAAGTACAAGAGGAACATCTTACGTTGTTTTATCACTTATGTTAATGTGCCACTTACCCTGCCTTTGCAACACTGATGGTTTGTTGCTCCATTGCTTCATGGATACTAGTTCTGTCATGTTCTTTGATACTATTGAACTCATCAATGCAGCAAAGGCCTCCATCTGCAAGCACCAGTGCTCCAGCTTCCAAGTTCCACTCCCCAAAGTCCTTCACAGCAGTCACTGTCAAACCTGAAGAATCAATTACTTCAGTCAGTCTTTTCCTTAAAATGGAGGAGTGCACTTGAGTGAAAGAAAGGGACCCCGCGCACTGGCCTGTGCCACAGACAGAAGGCAAAACAGCAGGTTAGCTCCATCACATGCCTCTACCGTGTAACTCACTTTACACCTGCCGGTAAGAAATCCCACTAGCATTCGGCAAGTTAGCCTGGGTCTGTGGCGCAGATTCTGTTAAGGTTCCCATGTTCGATTGTGACTTGTTTTAGGCCTTTGTTAATTGAGCAAAAGAGATCAGGGTGAGAAGACTAAATCTGCTAGATCAAATTGACAATCAGGACAAATGCAAAGATTGCAAAATTATGAAATGGACCCAGACATCTCCTTCTCCCCATCACCTACTACAACAGACAAATATTTTGGTGCTGTAAAACAAAGTTTGGAAAAAAAAAAGTATTTCAAGTGTCTTTTAACTCCTGGCCCCAGGAAGTAGAGACAAATTCTCACTTTAAGGCAATTAAATGTCTTTATGAGATCTTGCGTTCCTCTAAGCATTAAGAGAAAATGAAAATTCAAAGATACCAAAGGATGAAATGGAAAAAAAAAAAACAAGTTCCCAGCAGGGATCGGTAAATCTACACGATACAACACCGGCAGTATGGCAGGTTGGGAACTCTGCGCAACTGTAAAAACGTAATGGCCAAGTATGTGCAGCTCCTTTCAAACATTCTATTCCCAGCTTCCCAGCTTCTTCTTGATCTTCAGCCCTCCTTTTTCACTCCAGTGTTCAGCTCAAAATATCCTAGCAGTTGACAAACTGTGACCAGCCTAAAATCTCCTGGAATGCTATGGCAAAACCTGCCCAAGAACCTGCCCTCCCCCTGCCCAACTTCCCTTGGTTCAGGGAGGAGAGGCTGCTGATGCCTTCTCATCGCTGCACAGCCCACCACAATAGCCATTTGTTCCCAGTCAGCAAAAAGTTATTGGAAATATATGTTTCCTGATAACGTAACGTGTACTTTAGTTTGTTGTGAGGAATCTCCTCCACTGTGTCCAATCTTTCCCAGTTTCCTGCACCATGCACTGAACAACTCAGGCAGTCAATCATACAGCAGAATTATAAAAAAGCAAAACAATCTCTAGCCTTGTGTCAGACATATGGCGAATGCTACTCAAAAGCGGAGCAAGCAACAGATCAGGAAAGCATCAGACGATGGCATTTCTTTGTAAATACAAATCAGAAGTGCTATCTACTTTCCAAACCGTGCACGGGCTTGGAGATTCACTGAAGGGCAAGGGCCTCTGTGCCTCAGCGCTGCACTCTCACCCGCTGCGGATCTGGCAGCACTCTGCTCCCGCCAGCAGGGCTCGGCCTTGCCACGCAGGTGGCAAGATGGCTCCTACGTGCCCTTCTGCTGTGCATATTCCACTGCATTCAAGGGCTCCCTGCAGACATCACTGGAGCCTGGCTGTGTATTTATTTCCACATCCACAACAGAATCTCCTCTTGTGGCAAGGGTACACGACTCGCCCCCCCCCCAAGCCCTGAGCACTTTCTGCTGTTCTCAGCCCACACCCTGGCCCCCACAGAGGCAGGAGGCGTAGGAACTGGTGCTACAGCCGCACCTCACTCCTATCCCTATCCCTTGTGTGTGGCAGCCACAAGATGGCTTCCTCTATGGGACCCCTGCTGCCACACAAGATGGCCTCCTCTCTGGGCTTCCTGCTGCTGCAGTTTATGATGTTGCCCAAGCCCTTCTTTACACATATGGGCATGGGATGGCTTCTTGACAGCACAGCAGCACGGCCCTATCCGAGACACGCTCCCAACCCTCCACAGCCCCTCCGAGGGTGGACCCCTCCAGCAGCAGCAAGGTGCATTTGAGGCAGGACTCTGCCGACAGCCTGTTTGCACCTGCGGCGCCCAGCACCCCGCCAGCAAGCCCCCCCCCTGCTATCCAGGGAGCACCCTGGTGAGCGAGGTGCCAGCTGGCCTCCCCGCTACGCCGCCCCCGGCACACCGCCCTCGGCCGAGCGGTGGGCGCTGCGGGCCTGACCAGGCCGGCCCAGCTCCCCTGCGAGGTTTAGCCTCTTGCGAGCCGACAGCTCCCGCGCAGCCNCCTAGGCCGGCGTGCGGCCAATCCGGGCGGGCGCTGGCGGCGAGCAGGGCAGAATGGGCTGTAGTTTAGTGAAATAGGAAAGCTGCAAACAGTGTGGAGTGTTCCTGGTGTAAATAAAAGGGGGAAGAAAAAGTTTCTGCAAGTCGCAGCTCTGCAGCCTCGCTCAGGCACTGGCACGGGGGTTCGTGCGTCGCGAAAAACCAACACACTGGACTTTATCGTGCCGCGTTAACACGCTCTTCCTATTGTTTGTGTTTTTTTCAANCCCCTGCTGCCACACAAGATGGCCTCCTCTCTGGGCTTCCTGCTGCTGCAGTTTATGATGTTGCCCAAGCCCTTCTTTACACATATGGGCATGGGATGGCTTCTTGACAGCACAGCAGCACGGCCCTATCCGAGACACGCTCCCAACCCTCCACAGCCCCTCCGAGGGTGGACCCCTCCAGCAGCAGCAAGGTGCATTTGAGGCAGGACTCTGCCGACAGCCTGTTTGCACCTGCGGCGCCCAGCACCCCGCCAGCAAGCCCCCCCCCTGCTATCCAGGGAGCACCCTGGTGAGCGAGGTGCCAGCTGGCCTCCCCGCTACGCCGCCCCCTGGCACATTGCCCTCGGCCGAGCGGTGGGCGCTGCGGGCCTGACCAGGCCGGCCCAGCTCCCCTGCGAGGTTTAGCCTCTGGCGAGCCGACAGCTCCCGCGCAGCCCCACAGCCCCGAGCCGGGGTGGCCCCGACACCCGGGGCCCCATCAGCACCCGGCCCCAGCGAAACCAGCTCACTGCATCGCCCCGGCCTGCTTTGGGCACAGAAAAAATGGCGGGGAATAAGAAA
>VZTL01039529.1:0-29083 GCA_013400535.1 Scopus umbretta
GGAGACCTTATCGCTCTCTACGGGATATATAGGAGGATGTGAAACACTTTTCAGAGGAACAGGTGGAATCTGCTTGAGATTGAACAATGGAAGCACAAGCGTGACCAAGTCATCCACAGGCAGCCAGCTTCTGTATAATTACCATTATTACACTACCACCAATGTCATTAAGTGTCATTAGGTTTAACTTGGTTCCCTAGAATTTTCTGATTAATTGGATTACCGAATTAAGCAGGCCACGATCAAAGGGAAGATACTGTCATAAAAGCCTTAATTGTCTAACTTTTTTCCTGGTGAGCAGCTCTGAGTGTTCAATACACCATTAAGAAACTCGTCATCCAATTTCCTCAACAGTGGGTTTTGGGGTGTTTTTGGTTGGTTTTTTTTTTGGTAACATAAGCATCCATTTGCTGTGAGCTTCATTTCAGACACCTCCAACACCCAGCGGGCATTTTGTTTCACAAAGCCCATGCACAAGTTTACTCTGCAGAGCTATAAACTGCAGTAGGTGGTGTTTGGCAGATGGAGTTTTTCATGGAAGGTGACTTGTAAAGAAAAAAAAAAAAACCACAACCCTGCGCAATATTTTGTTACTGTATAAAGAAAAGCCAGATTCCACAAATACTTGGCCACATGCTTCACTTTAACTATATAGACAGTGCCAAGCTTCATTTTGATGAATATTTTTTTGCATGCCAGTGATACTAAAGTGACAGCTCGTTTCTCTCCTCTCCTNTCAGAGGGGATTGAAAACTGAGGTCTGAAGGAGTTTCATTGCTGGGTTATTATTCGAAATGTAGTAATGGGGACTAAACACATTATTTCTTCAGATTTAAAATAAAATATTGCTATTCAAGGCTCCAGATACCCAGTATCTAATTAATACAGTCAGATCACAGCGGTACTAAAGTGGTCCTGTCACAGGATCTCAGTGGGCCAGATGCTGCAGAGACAGCTTTTCATTGCAAAAAGCAGCCAGCGCCAGCACTCCCAGGCTTTTGGACCTCGCTCAAGGTGAGGCGCAGGGAGACGCATCAGCTGCGCCGCAGGAGAAGGGAGTCTGCCCCGCAGCAACAGGCTCTGTGCCTGGAAGGAATGCTACAACCCCTGGGCCAGACGCAGCAGTTAACCCAAATCCAAGTTCCTGGCATGTCCTCCTAATACAGCTTTGGTGGCCTGTATCACATGAATTGCAAGTCACAGTCTTAACAGGCAACTTCAGAGACCCGTACGGCCATACTTTTCATTCAAAGACCAGGTTAGGAAGGCTGAGTGACCTCAGATTGACATGCCCCTTTATTTTCTGTCAGGAATTCCCCTTGATGTGTGCACGGGAAAGCACATGTCGGTTCTGACAAACCCCCTCTCTCCTCTGGGCTGCAGCCACGTCCAATTTCTGCATGCCCTTCGAGCAGCTCTCCTCGATGCTAAGAAAAAAGGCTGCTGTAACCTCGTTCCCAATCAGTTAAAGCTCACTCTGGTCCCTCTTTGAAATGCAAGCTCACAAAGGCACAGAAAGATCCCCATTTTTTACAGAGAAGCACAGCGAGAGGAGACACTGACCCGCTCCTGGGAAGCAGCGGAGCCATCCTACCTGCGGAGCTGCCTTCACCGACGCGGCCAGCTTCTTCCTCCTCTCCAGGGGCACGTGCTTGAAACCTCAAGATGGGAATCGATACAAAGACCTGTGTAAGTCCCCTAACTCTCTCCTGAAGTCTAGCATGTTATAAATTAGGCTACTAACCTCTCCAACGCAGGCTGCAATACTTGTCCAAACTAATACACATCTAAATGTGGGCAGTGAAATCCAGACTTAAGGAAGCACAGAGCCCCATCACCACAAGACTAATCACTTATACAAGTAAAGCCCACAAAAACTGCACCTTTGATGGGATTAACATGGAGCAGACTGGCTGCCAGCAAACATCACCTCCCCATAAGTCCCAGGAAGCTGGAGGAGGGAAGAGCATGCAGAAGCAAGGAGATGACTCAGAAGGAGCCCCAGCTCCCTGCAGAGCTGGTTGTAGACACAGCAAATCCTCATCCACAGCAAAACCCCTCGGCCACCAACTTCCCTAGGCACAGGTAACTGTGCACAGGTGCTGCAGAGCCCCAGATGTTTCCCATTAGCAATGGCCCAGGTGTGTGGGGTGGTTATAAATGTGCCAGGGCAGGAAGAGGGCTGTCTGTACAGTATCTGGTAACTGCTTGGGGCACCCTCTGCTTTTACAGCTGTATGTAGTATGGGCTCTTTTGCTCTGGTTGAGAAATTGAAGGTTGAAAAGGATGAGGAGAGGGCTGGTGTGTGTTCTTTTTTAGGGTTTGATAGCTCTGTTTCTATGTGTGATGAAAGTACTGGATGAAATACTGGTGGGTGGGGAAGTTGCCTTGGAGGCTTACTGGGAAAGGCAGTGACTTCTGAGTTGTATCTGACTTGCACAAACAAGGTGAAAAGCTGAATCTGTTGTGGTTATATGAACAGTAACTGAATGGATTTGTATTTGCTAATTCTGGGGTACTGTTCCTTAACTGATGACATCTATGAGTGATCAAGGCTTCTGTGTATTTGAGGTTGGGGTGGGGGACTGCATGTGGTGAGTAGAAGTAATGCCTTTAATAAGGCAAGGAAGAGGTTGGCTGGTCTGCCTATGTAAATAATGTTATCTTCCTCTGCCCTTCTCCCACTAACAAAGCAGGCCAGTATCAGCTCTACCTGTTCTGTTTCATATGGTGATATGGATGATTGGGACAACAGCAATGAATTCATTCAGCGACTGGATTTTTCCAGTTGTGGTGAAGATGGTGAAGACAGAAGCATACATGAGGAGGACTCCCTGAGCTCGAGCCCCGCCAGGAGCTGCGAGTTCCAGAAGTGGCAAGAGAGCAGTCCTCTGCCAGCAACCCCTCAGAGAAAGCTTAGTGAGATTTTCCTGAGCAGGACAAAAGCCTGGATGAGTCCCACCCTGAAGCCTTCCCCAGCCATGAGCAAGAGCCGGGGTAATGCCGAGACACCACTGCATATCACGTGGAAAAAGCTGCAGCTGTGTGACACCCCCCACACACCCAAGGTAATGGCATAGATCAGCTCTGTGTCTGAGCAGGCAAGGTCTGTGGTGTTGCTGGGGTGTCACTGTGTGGGTGGTGAGGGAATCTGTTGTTAGCTCTGTAGAAAGCATTTTTTTAACGTTAATGTTGTTAGCATCTACTCTTCCCTTAGAAACCTGGACCACAAGCTCCTTAGCTATGGAAGGGTTATTCTGTGAGTGTGAACCTCTGCGTTGGGAGCAAGTGTCTTGACTCTTTTCAAGCTGTTAGTTTAGTCGGTTTTGGGCCAGTCTGACTTTTTTTTTTTTTTAAAAAAAAAAAAAAAGCAACCTTGGCTGCCCATGTGCCCCTCACACTCTGTTTAGGGGAGTGAACGTCTGTAGCATCTCTGTAGGAAGTGTGTACCGTGCTTCCAGAGGGATAAATGTATCTTTCTTCAAGGAGCTCATCTTCCAGTGGGAGTTTGGAGACAGGCAGCTGCCCTGACTGCTCTGTTCAGCACTTTTTTGGATGCAAGTGGGCTTTCTCTTGAAAGATAAAGTTGGAAGTGATGTTGTGCCTGGGACATACTTTGTCTGGCAAGTCTGGATCGCTTCCAACCAGCTTGTTGTCCAGTGGCATTGAATCTCTTTTTGTGTGAAACTGAGATGCTCAGTGAATTTGGGGAAAAGGCGTCTTTCTTCAAAATAGGTAGCAAATCCCCTGTGGAAGGGGTAACAAATCAATGTGTGCTTGTGGAGGAAGGCTAGCCTGTCTTCCTCTGTGTCACTGTCCTAAAATGTAACTTACCTACTGAGGTATGAAGATCATTCTTTCTTGGAAGAATGATCCCAGCCCTTATTTTCTGTGAAACTTCTTGTGTACAATATAATACAACTGCTTTTTGTCTTCTGTAAGGACAAGTGGAGTCTTGGTGCCAGCTTCTCTGTTTCTAGATAACTTCTGTTGTGTGCACTGGCTTCTACCATTCGAGACCTGCAATGAAATGTGGCTTTTTCAGTCCTCTCTCAATATTCCTGCTCTACTGATAGACTGGTTGCTCCTTTGCTTAGGTGGATCACAGAAGATCAGTCCTTTTAGTATGTCTGAGCTAGGATTTCACATCTGTCCCCCTCCAGAAACCTGATTATGTGGAGAGAAGAATGATCCTATGGCCACATATGACCAACCGTGTGGCCATATTTACTGAGGAATGGCCTGCTGCTCTCTAGGAGAAAGTGGTTCTAAATGGCATCACTCAAAGAATTTCCTGCAATGACCCTTTAAAAGAAATCTCCCTAAATCTCATCTGAAAATAGGTGAGGTGTCTAGAGTCTCTTCCAGTCCAGATGGGCTACTGGTAGTGCAGAGTGCTTTCAGCGTGCATTCTTGTGTAGATAACATGTTGGCTGGATGCTTCAAGACATGTTGCCTCTGGTTTGTCACCTTGTAGCTCATAAGCAGCAATTGCACTAAATCAACAATTTATTTTCCTTTGCTATCTTCTGAGAGAAAGGTCTTGGTTTCCAAGCGTGCTGCAAAAGGTAGGGTCTAAAGGGCCTAAATCTGCTTTTAAATGAGGCTGGGAGCATTGATCTTGGAACATTTGAAGTTGAGAGAAAGGGTAAGAGAGCAGAGCCACATCTAACTGCAGACAGATGAGTGCTGGAGCCCCAGCTAGGATGCATGGCAGAGGAGGCAGACGATTATATTTTGTAGACTTACCCAATCCTGGAACAGATTGCTAGAGCTAGATTGCAGTCATGGTAGCTGCTTTACGCTGTGTGGCAGCAGCTACTCTCAGATGATGTTACAGGAGATGTGCCTGCTTGATTACCAAATAGAGCCCAAGCAGAGCAGATGGGAAGTGCATGCATACAACAGCAGGCTGCAATGGTATTTTAGATCCCTTTCTTGACTTGTGGCTAGACTAGAATGTAGCCACAATTCTACAGAGCTAGGCTGTTGCGTAAATTGGGCTTGCACATATGCTGCTTTTAATACATCCATATGCAGAACTTTTCCATCCAAGAGCATGGAGATGCAGACCAGACCTTGTGAAAGTCATAAAGAAGCACTTTCAGGGTTGTAGTAAACGAGTAGCTGAACTTCCAAGTACAGTGTAGAAATAGAGGGATGTCCCTGAAGTAGCTATA
Source organism: Scopus umbretta (assembly GCA_013400535.1). NCBI lineage: Eukaryota > Metazoa > Chordata > Aves > Pelecaniformes > Scopidae > Scopus > Scopus umbretta. Next base: position 5,181 of record VZTL01039529.1, read on the forward strand.
TCCATGAGTGCAGCATCAATTAGGTGGATTCAGGATACTGCATGCAGCTCTAGGAGTTTTTTTAACCTTCAAAAACTTGGAAAGAGAGAAGGGAGCAACTCTAGATATGATCCTGGAGCCACATCTCCACTCAAAGAGTGAGACCACTGTTGGATCAAAAAAATGTAAGAGATCTTGATCTTCATGACAGGGAGAGTTCTGGGTTCTTGAAGAGCTTTTCACTACCAGAAAGAGATATATTAAAAGCCCCTTTAGACCTTACACCACTCTCTTGAAGCTGAAACAAATCAAAACCAAACATATTTCAAAAAGCTGATGGTTACTGAAGGGGTCAAATCTTGGAAAGTAAGTAGATTTTTCTGTCTTCAGATCAAGACTGGGTGCTTCTCTGAAGTTAGGCTTTACTCAGCCCAAGGTTTTGGACTAGTAGGTGGAACCCAATGGTTTGTCTTCTGTGGGAAGCTGAACTATGGAAGATACAGAGGTTCCTTCTGAACTTAAATTTCTGAAACTCTGTGTTTTCTTCTCAGGAAGAACTGTTTTCTGGTCACTTTGCCAGTAGCCATATAAAAATATTTCTACCAACTTCCCCTATACTAATGCTGCTTGTTGCTGGGGAACCAAAGAGAAACTTGGCTGATGTTCTATCTCATCTCCTGACAAACCTGTCCTGACCAAACTGATGCAACTGTCAGTGCTTGACAGGACTGGGTCTTCCATGTTAATGCAACATATGATGCAATTTTTGTGTCTCTGTAGGTGGAAAAGATGAGCAACTGGCTCCTCTCGAGGACTGTGCTTGCCAAAATGGCTCTGCGGGTCTCATCCAAGTGAGCAGAGAATAGAGTCTGAAAGGGCTTCGTAAAGAATGTAATACTTTGTAGAAGGAGAAGAAAACTGTCAGGACTAAATTAGGGATGCAGGGTTTTAATGATTCAGCTATCCTGAGGAATGGAGCAGAGTTCTCCTTGATTTGCAGGAGAGCAGAGACTGTATTCTGACATAGTGGCAACAAAACCATTTTGCTTGCTTACCTGCCATTTTATTTCTCTCAATACAGAGCCTGTTATCAAAGACAGCTTTTCCTTCCTCTGGGACAAAGGTCCCACCCAAAGGCTTCCGACATCTGAGATTCACTCCTGGTGCTGACTCGGATGACTCTACCCAAGCTTCTCTTGTCAACATTAATCCCTTTACACCAGAGTCGTATCGACAAATGCTCTTTCTTGCTAATGGCAAGCGGAAGACCAGAGGAGAGCTGTAAGTGAACTACTCTTAAATAACAGGCTGGAAGGAGACTGTTTGAAGGAGATAAGTAATGATGGAGACATTTAGTACCTGGACTTATTTGCTAACAATGAATCATTCACTTCCATAGTATTCACTGGTGCAGAGCAAACATTAGCAGACATATGAAGGTAATAGAAATACAAATAAAATGAATCATTTAATCTGTTCATAAATGTAAGTGGGGGGTCAACAGCTAACCTCGATGCTATGGCTGTAGGAGAACATTGTACCTCTTTCTTGACCATGGGTAGAGTGGAGCTTGACTCAGTTATGCACATATCCACAACTCTGAAGAAATGACATGCATGTAATACAGCTTTTAAGATGGGTGCAGGCTACTGCTCGCCTGCAGAAGTTCCAGACCTGGTCTGGGTTAAGCAAGACACATACTTAGTCAATACCTGTGCACTACAATGATGTTCAGCTTCTTTCATAGCCCCAGCTGTAACAGATGCTTAGCTGGCTATCCTTGAAAGCACGGTGGGGCAGTTCTCTCCTTCACTAGGAGCTCATTGTGCAAGGCTATCTCCCATGTAGCTTCACTAGGAGTAAGGTGGCCAGGAGAATGATGCCACTGAACGATGGTACTCTGTCCTGTGGGTAGTACTGAAGTTGGTATGTGGAGGCTTTATAAATGGAAACAAAGACTACCTAACCTGGGACTACAGTCTTTAAGGCCTCATCTAGAAACTTGTGGTGTGCTAACACTCAACAAGTAAGTCTTTAATTAAACTGTGAAGCAATGTTTGGAGATTCTTTTGAAAAATGTTTTCATTTCAAATCTCTGTTGGATTGCTGCACTGAAATGATACATCCAGACTTTCCTAAACTTCTGTTATAGGAGGGATCCTGATCCAAGAAGCCAGATAAAACAGGAGCTACCTACAAAGGTGAGTGTCTGTGTATTTCCCCCCCACAGAGGAGATATGATGCTTTGGTGCTTCATGAAATTTATTCTGGTATTGGAGTATAAATCATGGCATCATGACAGAGGATGAATACCTATGACAGAATAATTCCAAGCTGAATATTCTATGTTAACATTTGTTTGAGTTGACAAACTCTCTGAAATTATTCCTATCTCTAAAGGAAACGTGTATGAAAGCAGATCTGAAACTTTGACAAGTAATCCTAAAACTCATTCATTTTTGGTCAGGAGGTCTTGCTAAGAAATTAAATGTAATTTGGGTTCCTCAGGGGGAACTGTATTACTGCATTATTGAGTTAGCGTAAATAGTAACTGTACCTCTGTGGTTCAAAAAAGCAGGCGTATTGTTCCTGTGAATCGGTGTACTGAGCATCTTTGGATGTGAATGGAACATGGCTTCTATACTGCAGATAATATATATGGACCTGCACCACAAAAAACACAAAGACTGATCTGAACAGCTCTGATGTGGATAAGTACCGAGGGTAGCGTTGCAGTTGCAGTAGTGACAATGGCCAACTTCTGAAGCAAGGCAGCAAATTCTGTGCTCTCCTTCAGTAGGAAAATGTCCAGCTGCGGGGGGAGTGGGGGGTGTGGTGGTGTCTGTGTGCCTTGGGGTCCAAGGGAAGGCCCCCCCCATAGCTTATGTAGATACAGGACAGCAAACACTGTCTTACTGTCTCTTGCTGTTACTAATGTCTGTGCTTTGCTGGCAAACCTCAGCAGCAGGGTGTGTTGGCCTGGCTGCACGGGGCAGGGTGCGAGGTCTCATGTACCCCCCAGCTGTGCTGGCAGAGCTGGGCAGCTGGTGTGGGAACCTGTGTCCTGCAGCCGCCTTCTTCCTTCCCAGTTTTATCTGGGGGGAAGCCACTCATCCAGCTGTCTTGTGGAAAGCAAGCCAAGCCTGAATTAAATAACTGTGCTCAGATGAGGCAAAGCTCTCAACTTTCCTGAGCAGCTCCTTAAAGGAAGTATCTTGTTTTGTGCAAGTAGGTGGAATTTTTCATTTTGATTGTGACACAATTAGGCTTACTGGAAGAATAATGGTACCCTCTAGCTGTCGAGACTGGTATTGCAGAAAAACTGGTCTCCATGGAAAAACTACAGCTGCAAAGAAAATCTGCTGCAAGGTAACATCCAGGCTTACCACAATTACTGTTTTCCTTAGGGAAAAGATTCAAATAACTTGTGGCTTACTGAAATATTCTGCGCGAGTGCTGATTAGATTGAGTATGTAATATAGGTATAAAATTGTGTACTGGAAGGTATCTTTATTCTCTGAGCTTTTTATGATACTGTAAAATATAGCTGCTTTAAGAAATACAACCTGTTGTGAAGAGCTGCTGTTTCATATGGGCCTCATCTTACTGGCTTTGAGGACCAACTTGTTACCCTCACCCATAAAGATCACATCCATATACTACAGCGATCATAGCAGTGGTTTCTCTAGAAACCACCATGCCACATGAGCGACTGTCCCTGTAAGGGATGCAGGAGGATGAAGAAAAATCACTTAGTCTGCTCTCTTGTTGTTCACTTCATGCTCCACTGCTTATCTCTTCTCTACTTATCTCCACTGCCAGTAGACACCACTCTACAAGCAGTACCAGCAGCTCCTATTTCCCTAGTGACCGTTACTGTTGCAATAATGATGTTCCAGCTGTTCTGCAGGCTTTCAGCCCTTTGTGGGGAAGTGGCTCCTGCTGAGAAATCACTGGGAATACAGACAGATACCCTGAGACCTGCTAATCTGCCATTAGTTGACAGCTGGTGCTTCAAACCTGATGAGAGCCTCAACTGATGCAGAATGTCCTTGCTGTAGGCAACCTTAGCTGCCAGAGTAAAGCAGTTCTTGCATAGCTGGGGCCACATTAAGCCAATGCATCAAGCTTCTTTCCTGAGCTCAAAATAGACAATACCTCTTATTAAAACACAAGTTCAGTACATGAGTCTGGGTAATTTGGAGGTACTGGACTTCCATCTACCAAGGCTGGTAACAGGTCGTCTTGAATCTGCAGTAGCTGGGTGAAAGACAAGTATTTTGTTGTTTGCTTGCTGTTTGTCCCTGACTGACTCCATCACCCATGGGTCTAGGAACTGGCCAGGGCTGCCAAGAGAAGAGATGTGATGGTAGTAACCCAAGGAGGCTTAGGCATATATAGCCAACTAATGACAATTCTCCTTAGCTGCAATTTCTACCTCTATGGCTAGCAAGTAATGATTTCAAAAAAAGCAAACCACAACAACAACAAAAAACCACAACCAAAAAAAACTTGGCCAAACCAGGACAAGACGGCCTCTGTTAGGTGGTCAGAAAAAACCACAACGTGCCTAAGTGAAAGGCAGCATTTCAAGAAGAACTGGCAGCACGCCTGCACGTGTGCCTGGATGGCCATCCAGAATGGAAGAGGGAGCAACATGGGTGCTCTGTGAGAGTGAGGGCTACACAGCTCTCGGATGATATTCTCTAAGTCTTTCAATTCATACTTGTCTCTGCCGTTTTTGTGACCTTGTAGAGATGTCCTCTGAAAGAGAGCAATATGGTTTCCCGCTACCAGAAGGAGTTCCTGGAACTAGAAAAGATTGGTGTGGGGGAATTTGGCTCTGTCTACAAGTGCATCAAACGCCTTGATGGATGTGTTTATGCCATCAAACGCTCCAAAAGGCCTCTGGCAGGATCCTCGGATGAGTGAGTGTGCTAGCTGGAAACTGCCAGTTGAAATGATGGACATGTTCTTGGGAGGTGTGATGGGGAGGGAGGGAGTGTGGATCTAAAGGTATCTGAGGGGTGGCATGAGCAAAAACTGGCTGCTGTTGCACTCCAAGTAACAGTTGGGAGAGTGGGGGAAGTTACCACTTTAGGACTATTGGATATAAATGTCTGAGAAAAGGAAGAAGCCACATGCATTGCAAAGTGAGATGAGAGTTTACCTGAACTCCCTGGGTCCATGCAGTCAGTCTCTTTAAAATGATAACTGTCAAATAGTTAATTTGTGGCATGTCCCTGCTCTGCTCTATGGTCAGCACTGTTCACATCTGTATTGACTAGCTAGTGTTGTCCCGCATGCAAAGTCTCTGAAGCTGCCTTTGCTTCTTTAACAAAAGACTTGACTGACTTAGTGATTATTTTTTTTTTTGACAGCTGCTCAGCACATTTGAGCAAAGGCAGGTTTTGCTTCAGCAGCTGCAAGAGCCAGTCTGTCTGCCAAAATGCAAAAGAAAGTCCTAAACACCCCTGCTTTCCCTCTCTCAAGCCAGGCTGCAAACTAGGGCTCCTCTCATGGTCCCAAGCAGGACCCTGGCACCCTGTCACCACTGCTCTTTCTGTGTGTGCTTCTCTAGGCAGCTGGCACTGCGCGAGGTTTATGCTCATGCTGTCCTTGGACACCACCCTCACGTTGTGCGCTACTACTCGGCGTGGGCAGAGGACGATCACATGATTATCCAAAATGAACACTGCAACGGTAAGAGCTGTGACACTGTTAAAGGCTGAGATCTCGGGATGGGTGCAGTTATCTTCTTTTGTACTTAGATATGGGACCTTTTGGCTTGCGACAAAGCAAACTGCACTGGGGCTACAGTTCAAGGGTTCATACTATTTAGATAAAGCTCTGAATGGTGCCAATGTCTTATGAGTAGTGAATACCCTCTAATTTGTGGGATTTTAAAACTGTTCCTCTGTGTTGGCTGGCCTGGAACAGTATTCCCCATGCTGATGCTTAGCGCTGCATCTGGGACTGCCCAGGTAAAACCTGATAAGAGTGACTCAAGAGCAGCTAACTTACATGCCATGTATCTTGGAAACAAACCATTCTTAATGAAGGGGAGTAATGATTTGAAGAGTGGCTACCTGGTTGAGATGAAGGGACCTTGCATCTTGGTTAGAAGAAAGGGCTCAACAGCTGCAGAGGAACAGAGCTAAATAATGAGGTAAATGGTAAATGGAGCGCTGCAGGCAGGGTGCTGTACTCTTACCTGGGTTTGTCCTTGGCCGTAGCACTGCTTGGGAGACATTGGAAAAGACACCTCTGGCTACCAGAGGACCTAAAGGCAAATATGTAGCTGTCCTCTTTCAAATGTTCCTGCAGTCCTGGGGCTCAGTGATGAGTGGTGATAGCTGTTTGGAGTAATGACTTCAAATCTGGTGGAGGTAACCATGAAACGTGGTGATCATTGCTGCAGCATTGGTGCATTTCTTACATTCTAGTGGATGAACATCTGAGACTAAAGGAGGAGTGGTAAAAAAGCAGGCTGATGGGGAAAGAGGCCATGGTATTTGCTAGTCCTGAAATAGCCGGAGTGCCTTAATGGAGAGCCACAAAACTCTGTTTCTGTGTCAAATGTTACATTCTTCAATCAAAAGTCTGCTAGTGGGGAGCTTGATTTCCTTGCTCCACCATTCATATACCTGCTTTTTGCCTGTAAGCATGGTGAAAGTAATTAACTTTTCCACTGTTCACTTGCAGCAGCATTAGCATCACTACGAGGTCAGCCCTCTGGTGCTGTAGGTAGAACTGCAGTTCCTCGGTCCTTGGCAAGCAGGAGGCAGGGCACTCTGAGGCAATGGAAGGGCTGAAGCCAAATGATGATGTCCAAGTTTGATCACTAGAGCATATATAGCTGGTCTGGTTGGGGTTTGTCACTAGCAAGCCTGCGAGCGCTCTGGGCAGTAGTTCCTACTAAGCTGTTTCAAACATGCTGCTCCGAAAAATCTTTTGTCAGGTCTCAGACTGACTGTTTTCACCTAGGTGGGAGTCTCCAAGATGTGCTGCTGGAAAATGCAAAGCTTGGCCAGTATTTCCCAGAAGCAGAGCTGAAAGAAATATTGTTACAGGTCTCCATGGGGCTAAAATACATCCACAACTCTGGCCTTGTGCACCTGGATATCAAACCTAGTAAGTATAGTGCTTTCCTCCTTTGTGGAGGGTCCTCCAATTAACCCTCCATGGATAGGACCTGTAGTAGGTCCTTCTGATTGGACCTATTACAGTGCTTGAAAGGAAAAAGGATCTTGCCCTAAAAGGCCAAATGTCTTGTGAGGCTTTTTTTTTATCTTGCCACCACTGCTGCTCTAAAACTGAGCCCTCTCTGATAGTTGGCAGCATTTTACTTCTGTCTTATGATCTCCATAATCCTGGCTCATGGGAATCGCTTTCATACTGGTGGAGCAAGTAGGGCTGTTAACGAAGGTGGGGACTTCCTTATTTGCTGCTGTCTCATTGCACAACACTTGACCTTTGTACGTGAGAGCTGGAGTGAGAAGTGAATATTTATTGTAATAAATAATCCTGAGGGATTAAGTTCCTGCAAAAAATAGTAACAAGCTTTCCTGTCTGCTGCCAAGGATGGGCACCTCCAGGGCAATGCTCCCCCCTCCTCAGTCACATCATTATGTCCTTATAGTAGAGCTCTTTTTTACCCTGCTGAAATCATGCTTCTAGCTTGGGGGGTGGAAGGAGGGGTAGAAAAGTTGATTACACTAGGATATTTTATGCCCAAGATACAACTGTCTTCTGTCAGCCGTATTACTGAATACGTGAGCTGGGCAGAAAGCAGAGTAATGGGTGGGAAGCACGGGCATAGCTTCTCTGGCTGCAAAGCTTAACTAGCCTGACTGGTGGGATTTTGACAAAGTTGTCAGGCTGCTGCAGTCTGGCTACTGATATCACACAATTGCTAAACTTCACTGTCTTGCAGGCAATATCTTCATCTGTCACAAGCTGGCAGCTGTGGGCCCTGCTGGGCAGGAAGAGAGTGACAGTGAAGATGAATTCTCTTCTGGTGTGGTGTATAAGATTGGTAGGTTTTAGCCCACTTTACAACTGGCTTAAGATTAGGATTGCTCATTCCTGCTTGGTGTTGCTCATTCCTGCTGGCTGAACAGATTTGCATACAAAACTGCTAGCATAGTCCTGAATGCCTCTGCCACTTACCAGAATTAATTCCTCTAAGGAGACAAATCCTAGAAAACTCATGTGCTTGTTGCCAAGCCCGGATTCCTGAGTAGGAGCAGGTTTGCTCTCTTGCTCAGTATTTCCCCGATTGCTCTGTTGGTGCTTATAAAATGCAGGCTTTTATTGATGCAGGAGATCTACATCAGTTTACTCCCTTAGTTGCTTGTTCTTTGTCTCAGGTGACCTTGGCCATGTGACATCAATAACAAACCCCCAGGTGGAAGAAGGAGACAGACGGTTTTTGGCCAATGAGATTTTGCAAGAGGTACAGCTGCTAGTGGGGTGGTGGGGAGAACAGGGTGGTGAGCAAGTGGGGAGAGATCCACTGGAGTGAAATCATTAGTCTGGCATATTCTTTGCTTTATCTCCTGTTTCCTGTGTCTGGTCTGGCTGTGAAATCAGCAAAATTAACACTTTACTAAGAATAGCATAGGCGTGAGTCTCGTCATGTAAATATCGAAGGTACTTCATAAGTAACTTTGTCATTAGGTTATTGCAACTATTCTGCCTGCAAGGGATGAAAGGGACAAAACCTTTATCAGCTTGGAGACATTTCATGTTACACACCCAGCTGAGCTTAAATTGCTAAATGTGACTACTGAGGAATATATACACCCAGACACAAATGCCTTGTAGAAGAAACACTGATCAGGTAGTGCGGAGAGGCGGGAGGCACAACACACCTCTTGAACTGGCTCCAGTTTTGCCGCTCTGGCAAAAAGGGGGAATCAATATTTAACAGCAGGCTTGGATGTGTTCATCAACTCGGGTATTTAAGTGACAGTATCTTTTTGTTGCTGCAAGTGGATTTAGGAACCATTAGGTCACTATATCACATGCAGTCGTTAGTTTTAGTTGAGCATGGCTAGCTTATTGCCTTGTGAAGGCTGGAGGCACCCATTTGTTAGGCTGTCCTCTGGATTTGCTGTGGTGATCCTAATGTGGGCTGCAAGTCTCTCGTGACTGGGTGAAAGCTAATGTGCTATTAGCTACCAATACTACTTGCTATTGATCTTTTTATCCTAAAGAGGAGAAAACAGCTAACCGGGATGGTGGAGGCAGTGTCATACATACACTTGTTTGGCTGTTTCCTTTTGAGCTGGTATCCCAACCCACCTTTGTTCAGTATAGCAAGACATTCCCTTTCTATAACCTTTTATCTTCTCTCTGCAGCAATACTGCTATTTGCCGAAGGCAGACATCTTTGCCCTGGCACTCACAGTAGCTCTAGCTGCTGGCACGGCACCGCTGCCTCACAACGGGGCTGCGTGGCACCACATCCGCAAAGGCAATATCCCACTGATCCCTCAGAAGCTTCCTCATCGCTTTCTTGAACTCCTCGAGGTGAGGAAGTAGTCTTGACAGGATGGAGATTTTTCCAGTTGGTGTATGATGGAGGGAGTGTTAAACCCCAAACTCCTTTGCCTTCTAGCTCATGATCCATCCTGACCCAGTGGAAAGACCTTCTGCCACAGCTCTTACTAAGCATCCAGTTCTCCGTCCTTCACGTGGAAAAGCTGTGCAGCTCCAGAAGCAGCTAAATGTGGAGAAGTGCAAGACTGCCATGCTGGAAAGGTAGGGCTGGCTTGGGCATGAAGGGCGGAAGACAAGTGCTGGTCACCAGGCCTGAATGTAGGGCGGTAGTGTTGGGAGACCCAATGTGCAGAAAAACCCAGTCAGCTCCTGTGCCTAGAGCTGGGAGGGTGATGGGGCTGTGGCAGGGACTTGGAATGCCCAAGCAGCTGTGGTTCACTTCTGGCTTTGAAGGGCCGGCCAAACTACAGCAGCGAACTTGCGTGCTTCCTGCAATCACTGGTGATGGAAAATACTGCCAGTGGGCAGATGAGGAATTGATACTGCACTGAGATAGTGGTCTAGCACAGAAGGAGGAGAAATATCAGGTGGTGGCAGATATCCTCTTTCCCCTTGCTCCCTCTCGCTGCAGTTGGCTGTAACGTTTTGAGGTGCTGGGATCTAGGAACTGCCCCACCACCCCTCTTAGTGCAATAGTCAGCTGGGAATAGGTTTTCCATGTAGATAGGAGAGTATATGCTCTGGGAGAGTAGCAAGCATCAGGGGAGAAAAGGCGGCAATGGAAAAGAAGCATGTGCCTTTATCAGGTATTTGTGCTGCGTGAGATGGAATTGATCCAAGTTCCACAAATATATCAAACAACGGGAGAAAAACTGAGCTAGGGACTCTTCGTACTGGTGCCAGTCCAAGTGTGTTCCTGACCTGATGCATAGTTTTCTTTTAGTAAACCTTCAAAGCTGATCTGTTCTGAAGTAGAAACTAAGGAAACCGACAGTAATCTTCATGTCACCCTCTGGGGTCAAAAGTCACCACTCTCCAGCAATGCTGGAGTACTGCAGTAACCCTCTTGTGCAAGACTTGTCATAGCTTTCTTCTGTAGCTGATGGGAATTCATGCATGACATGGTTTTCTTCCTCTCCTCTTCCTTCCATCTCCCCCCTGCAGGGAACTTAAGGCAGCCCGCCTTGCCCAGACCCTCATGAAGGACCAGCCTTTAGGAAGTGCCAAGTTGCAAGAGTGTGAAACCTCTTCTAAGCAGACCAGCAAGCGCCTGGTGGGAGGGAAGAGCTGTCGCTCGTTTAGCTTTACTTTGGGTTACTGAACTTCCGTGTTGTCCAAAAAGCTCTGGCTGCTGAATGGCCCCGTGAAAGCAGAGGGTCTGCGCAGACCAATGCCCCATATTAGCTCTCCCTGTTGTGGTTTTTGGTTCCCTCATTAGTTATGATGAGATGTTGACTGAGGGCAGAATTACTAGCTTACAAGTGTCAGATCACGGGATTTAAGATTATTGCCCTCAGCCTTTTTACCTGTTCGATTTCTTGTGTAACTGGACTTGTTCTAGGCTAAGATTAGCTTTGCCAACAAGGGAAAGGACGGCATTTCCTCCACTCGCTCACCTCTTTGGTTAGTCGGGCCCTATTCTTGATGGCATTTTTGTGGTCTTAACACTCTGACCACCTGCGTCTCTGTGGAGGGGAAATAATGGCTGTACGTGGAGACAGCACCTACAGCTGGGTCCTCCCAGAAGTGAGGAGGTGGAGACTATGGTAGACAGTTTTAACTACCCATCAGGAGGCAGCCTGGTTACACAGCAGTCCTGGTGGACTTGGGATGCAATCTGAGTGGCATTTCACTGAGGGGATCAAAGACTTAAAGGAAACACTTGGAGTTAAGGGAGCCTTGTGGAAGTTGAAGGAAAACTTCCCCTCCCTTAGCTTTTGGCAACAAGCACGGTATCACGGAGGTGATGCGGTGAAGCTTTTGCAGACTAGTCCCTGACGCCTGACTTCTCTTGTGCTGCTGGGCAAGGGCTCCTTGCTTAAAACGGGGGAAGTGACTGTCGCGTGCCGGGTGTGCGCGTACCGGTTCCCCTTCTTGCGTCTTGCCCGGAGCGCGCCCGCCCGCCTGCAGACTGCAGCCTTTCGGTGAAGCGGAGGGGAATTGGAAAGGGCTTCTGAGGTGTTGCCAGGCTTGTTTTTAACGGGTTTTTGAGTTGCCCACGTAACGTGGGCGTGGATTTAATTAAATCTCACCGCCCCCNTTAAATAAATCCCCCCCCCCCCCCCCCCCCCGCTCCACGTAACTTTTTTCGGACCCTTGGCGGCGGTGTGTCTGGCCGTGGCAGTTGGACGTGAGCGGCGCAGGTCGCGAGGGAGAGTGCGAAGTTGGCAGCTCGGTTATTTTCAGGTTTTACTGAAGCTTGTTTCCAAGTCTTGGACAGTGCTGGCTTTTCAACTGTTAGCTCCTATCCTTTAAGAAGCGAAACGCGCAAATAAAGATTTTAATCCTTTTAACCTATGACGGAGTGACTTTTTTTTNGCAGGTAGGGCCGTGCGGGGACCACCGGGGCCGCGGGTGGCGGGTTTAGGGGTTCCCTGAGGCAGCGAGCGGCGCCCCCGGGCCCGGGCTGCGGGGGCTTGGCCCTGACTTTAGGTTCCCCGGGCGGTGCCCCCACGGCCGCGGCGCGGTGGCGGTGTGTCCGGCGGGGAAGGTGCTCACAGCCCTCCCGCCGCGGGGGGGCGGGCGGCGCGGGGGAGCAGCTCCCGCCCCTTCACGGCCCGCCGCGGGCCTCGGCGTGACTTTTTCGTCGCGGAGGCTGGGTGTCGCGACCGCCCCCGGTTGCAGCTGTGCTGCCCCGCCGGCGGCTTGTCCTACTACGCCGGCCAGCTGCAGCTGCTGGTGCTTTGACCGCAGCGCGGAAGAAATGATGTGTTAAAAGGTCCGGCTGACGGATGGCATGAGTCTTAGAGGATTTGCATCCGTGAGCCATCCAGGCATACCGAAAAACTTTTGTTCTGCAAGTTGTGTTGCCTCTGGTTTTGCTCCTCTGTTCGACGCGGGACTGTCAGTCTCACCTTCCTTTAAGTTTTGCAAGCGTTTATTGTAGGAGATGAGTTTTTCTTCCAGTTCCTGCGCATGGGCCTCTTGCAGAGGTGTTCCCGGGCTTTTCCTTCTAGGACGTGATCAAGCCAGCATCAAGTCTGTTCCTCTTCTTTTTCTCGCTTGTGTTTAGCTGCAGCAATCAAGTTTTTGTGGCCCTGGTTTGCCGTTTGCTTGGGAATGAGGGGTTGGCTGTCCATCATGCTGCTTATGGTGGTGGATAGACACACATTCTGGGCACATCTTGTTTATCTCTGATGTGAAGCAGAAGGTTGACAAAACTATGAAGACTGTTTGTTTCCAAAAACTGAAGCCTAACCAACTCAACCCCTCCATTTCAAACCCGCCCGCCCTCTCCTGTGGTGCATTACAGGAAAACAGTATTTTACTGCATGTCCCAAAAGTAACTGCTGGAGGTGTACCTTTGGGCCATTCTTTTTCCTGGGCAGCTTTTTAACCCCAGTTTAACCAAATATTGTTTGAGTAATCCTATTGGCTTCATTTAGCTGAACGGATTTCTTCCCCCAGTTCCCCCCCGTAAGACACCGGAAAAGAACGTACTTGCAAAACCTCTGTAAGCGTTCAGAAAACGAGGTGTAAAAGCATGTGAATACTGTTTGTTCTTTGCATCTTGGAAGCTAACATCTGTCTGTCCCTTCAGGTGCTTCGCCAGTTTGTAAGACATGAGTCTGATACAGTTGGCTCATTGGTACTCGAAAGATGTAAGTAGCTCCTGAGATGAAACTTAGCTGTTACTCTTGGTGATTTTTGTCCTAGTTTTACAATGGCTGAAACATGCCAGGGGAGGAGCACTTAGGAACGGTAGCTCCTGAATGCAGTCACTAAGAATGCGTTGTTTCAAACAGACTCAAGTAGCTTCCTATCTGGTCCTTGTCAAGTCAGGCAGCCCTTAAGGGGGAAACAAAAAAGCCCTGACACTTTGGAGTACAACCTGTAAAAGGCAGGTAGTCCTGCTTTATCAGTGGCAGTGAAGTACGCTACTGCCGTGTTTTCTAATCCCTGTATTTTGGTGTCTCGTGCTTGTTCCTCAGACTCCTGTGTGCCCGGGGGACTTGTTTTGGGGGGTGCTGCTGCCCCAGCCTAATTTACTCCAGGTGTCTACTTCAGACTTTACCATTCAGTTCACATGCTCATAGTGTAAGAGCGATGCTCCCCCTGATCCCCTCCAGTTGTCCTTCAACAAGGAGAAGGAATAAATTGTGTCCATCCAGTCCTGTACCTGTGTAAAAACTACTGACTCTAATTCAGAGGATAGGGTGTAATAATGCAATTTCGTTGTATTAAAACTATTGTTTTAAGGACAAAACAATGCAACGATACGGTTTTATCACAGTGAAAAAAAAGTCAAGTAATGCAAACTAGTCTCAAGTGACATACGGATGTGTCTGTGAAATAGATGACAAAGGAAGAGAAAGAATAAAGAACGTGTAGCTTTCTGAATTAGCTTATTCAGCAGTGATAACGATAGTACAGGCACAGTCAACCATCTGCAGGGCCTGAATAAGCCGGAATTCACAAGAGCTTGAAAAATGGTTAGGAGGGGCAGAAAGTCATTGTTCTGGCCCTTGACAAACGCTGCTGACTTAGGACTTGCCATGATCAGAAGAACCGTAATGCACCTGTATATGTATTTACTCTCTTACGTTTCAGCCATGAATCGTGTTCAACTACTTGGTCGGGTTGGGCAGGACCCCATCATGAGGCAAGTGGAGGGAAAAAATCCCGTTACTATATTTTCTCTTGCAACCAACGAGATGTGGCGAACCGGGGAAAGTGATGCAACTCAGGGAGGTGAGTCTGCAATGAGCAATGTTCTTCTGCTGTGTTCTGAGGCCCTGTTTGCATATTCAGTAGCACCACGCTTTGTCTTCAGGCTGCTGTGTAAACCTCTCAGGTGCAGGGAGGTCAGTAGAGATGCTGATGCCTTTGTGTCTCTTACTGATGCCCAGCAGCATGTACTGAATAAAGATCTGCATGTCAACCTTCCTCTGGAGGAAAGAGCACTGAGTTGGCAGTTTTTCAGTGTCGGGGTTGCCAGAGGTGTAGCAGGTTCCGTACTGTAATTTGTATTCGAAGAGGGGGAAAAAAAAGAACGATACATTTTCTCTTTGATTCTTCCATCAGTCTGCAGCTACAGATGTCTCTTTTTCTCTGACTTTTGTTCATGCGGTGTGTGGGGGGAAAAAAAAAAATTCTTCTAGTATGAGCACTGGCTTCCAGGAAAACTGATCCCTTGGTTTGAACTGTCCTTCTGCGTGATACTTTCATTTGGACACAGATGAGTGGAACACTGAGTTCTAGTGGGAGATCGAGTGCTAGTATACTTCCACTTTCACATCGTTCTTCATAATTTGAGAACACCAACATGTTGAAACTAATTCCTGAGGCTTGCATCAAAAAGAGGATTTGGCATCCAACTTTGTTATTTTTATGTGAATTAGGTGATATCAGTCAGAAGACGACATGGCACAGGATCTCTGTCTTCAGACCGGGCCTCAGGGATGTTACGTATCAGTATGTGAAGAAGGGGTAAGTGAATAACAAATATGGCTAAGGATTTAATGCCTTAATAATCAAATGATGTAATAATTATTGTGACCAGGAGCTTTACTAAGATAGTAGCGCCATAAAATAAGTTAGAAGACATGCTCCAAGCAAGCGAGGCAAAAGCCCGTGTATTCAGAATCAGATACAGAGGAGAAAACAGCTGTATAGTTCTCTGACCAGAACCAAATTCTTCATTTTTTCAGCTCTCGACTCTATGTTGAAGGGAAGATAGACTATGGGGAATATACAGATAAAAACAATGTGAGGCGGCAGGCCACAACAATTATAGCAGGTAAGAAACAACATACCAATGCCTACCTTGCTCTTTTAAAATGGAGAGGAGGTGGAGGACCTTTGAAATAGAGCTTGGTTTGTCTTCAGAATCCACTCGTGGGGATTTTGAGAGAATGAATAGGCTGTACCGCTCCACGTCCTCTGGCACTGCTTGGGAAGACACAGAAAATGAGAGCGTAGAGTTGCAAACTCTGGCATAGTTTGTTCACACAAACCAGTTGGTGCAGCGGGTAGATACTATCTCTGTGTTTTAAAAACACTGGTATGCAATACTGCTGATCAGGCAGATTCCTTTTCCAAGCAGAGTTTGTTTAGTAGCTTTGTCTCGGTTTGGCAGGGAATTTTTTCTTGCTGTTTGAGACTGGAGACTTCACCAACTTTAAGTACCTCTGTCTGTGAAAGATGTTTTGTGTGGGGATAACTTGATGGAGAATTTGGAAAGACCTGAGTCTGGTAGCCAGTAGTGGTAAGAGCACAGAATGGATAGGGAGTAGACCTGTCCCTTGGGTAGGCACAATGAAGAAGAGAACTGGAAAACTCAACTTTTTCCTTGAGCCTTTAAATAGTGTGAGCATCCCGCATCTTTACTGTGGTTAGAGCCACCACCCAGTGGCTTTTGAGGGAGGGCTAAAATAATTGTGTAGTAGAGCAAACATTTCTCTTACACAAGTATATCTAAAAAAAATGGGTCAGGGGAGAAGGGAAAAAAAAAAATAAATCTACCGCAATTCTGGATGTTTCTGCCGTGCAGCCTCTTTAAAACAACTGTAATCAAACTTTCACTTGAACAGTTCAGCTAGCAGTGCTGTAGGTTGCTGTTTATAAGTAGCTGGAGGGGAGAAGCAAGGCTCTTTTTTCAATTAGTATTTAACCTAATGGTTTCTTCTTCGTGTTCAATATCCCCAGTCTCAAGATGCTTTAGAAATTACGGAGGCTTGATGAAATACGAGCTGCCTATAGTCCCATAGACTGATGACAGGGTAACACATCCTGAAAATGACAAAATAAAAAGGAAATAAGCTGTAACTGATAGAGATCACAGTCAAAGAATTAAAGCATTATTTTAAAATGTTTCTGGTATCTTTGACTGTGATCATCAGGTTTAGCACACTTGTTTCGTAGTATATATGGCGCCTTGAATTGTCAGCTTTCTGGGGAGATAGAGCAAGAGCCCTGTATCGGACACTGTTTTATTTTATGAACTATACATGTCTCTGCAGGTTATTTTAACACGAATAGGTTGTCTTTGTGGGTGTGCAGGCTTGCAACAGGGCAAAACAATCCTGAAGGTTAAATTTTCTTTATTTCTTTTCAGATAATGTAATTTTTCTGAGCGATGGTGGTATGAAGGAAAAGGTGTGAGGTCATTAGTGCTTGGACCCAGGCCATTTCATTCCTTTTGTTTTACAGGGCTTCATAATTCTGTAATCGTGTATATTGCTGTAGTTTCTTTAAAAAATAAATAAAATGTTTGATACCTATAGGGTATACATGTGTCTTTTGTTTTGTTTTCCTGCGTGCTTTCTCTCTGTTCATCACCATTTGGATTTCTTTCTTTTTTCTTCTTCCTTAAGGGAAAAGGTAACCCAGGCAGCTATATTAATTCTTGAGCTGATGAATATAAAAATGGAAGTCACCCTCTGCATCTTCAGCCATTTTGAAACCTTATATCCTTGGCTGCTGTAACCGTCTCTCTTCTGTCTTGAGGGGCCTGACAGCCTAATCACTTCTCACTGTTAACATCCCTCCTTTGTTCTATACGTGTCGTTTTCAGTTTTTCCTTCACTAAGTCAATTAGACAGTAAGTTTAAACTGGAGCCATTGGCCTCAACTGGTGCTCAGCTTGAAGCTTCTGTGTCGCAGACCTGGAGGCGGCCTTCTGTTGTATTTGTGTCTGCCCCTCCACTGATCATAGCATTTGATCAAATCGGGTGTTGTCTTTCACCAAACCCTGTTTTGATCATGTGCTTAGGTCTTCCTTATTATGGTATTTGACATATGATGACTCTCTGGTGGCATCGACGTTCTCGTCCCAGTACCTTGTTAGAGTGCTATGCCTATCGTTTGCCATCAGGAGGAGCCGGAGGAATGACCGCCTCGGCTGTTCCTTTTGAGAGGCCTGCAGTACTGTGTGAAAAACATTCCTGGTCCAGGATTCTCAGTTAGTGTGAGAGTGGCATTTATTTTGCTTTAACTTCGTTTTTTTGTCAGAAGAACTGAGAATTATTCATGTTGCTAGTAAAAAACTGCACAACTAAAAGGTGTTTCGTTCTATTATGTGGAGAAGTAGTGAAATTCCCGCTGTAATACAGGGTGATGCGAACAGGAAAAGAAAAACATTAGAGCTGACAATTTCCTGCCTTCAAAGCTGGTGGGATTTTGTATCTCACCTCTCCGAGCCCAGTACAGAACGTGCTTATTTATAGTTTTTGTAGCTCCTCCCTCTACAGAATGATGGTCTTGTTCATGCTTCTCTCTGTCAGCATTGTCAGTACTACCAAAAACTTCAATTCTTTCAGTTCAGCATTTATTTCTGGTTGAAGTTAATGCTCTAACTGGTATCCTAGCCCCTGCCGCTGGCGTACTGAGGTGTTAGATGTACTCGAAATGCTTAGCTACTTAAATGGGTCGTTATCCACAGGAGACTGTGGTATCTTTTTAAATAGGAGGTTCTAACTTTAATTCCCTTAACTACTTCTTGTTCAATCTGAGCCTCTTGTACTGGTGGGAGAAGTTGTGACGGTGCATTTCTGTAGTAGAGATCCAAATACAGTTTGTGTTTGGTCCACGCAAATTTTTCCAGTTAGCTGAAAGCTGGGGTTTGCCTTAAGCGTTCTTCCTATCTAGGAGGCCTCGAGTGAATGTGCTAGGCCTCTGTTAGTTCAGCGGTTACCTCCTTTTTTGCGCTCTGCTGCAGTGGTGGAGCTCGACGCAGCTTATGATGGTGTCTGCTTGGGAACTGGCCTTCTACACCGAACTTGGAGTAGAAGTGGCAGCGATGATTCCCTTCACCGCGGCACGTGGCGTGGCCAGAACTTCCAGAACTCCTCTCAGCGCCTGCTGAATGGCTCACGCTAATCTCTGCCCCTGGCTCAGGATGGGGACAGAGCTGAGCTAGCACAAAGTATCGGATTAGGTGCCAAGAAAGAAAAATATTTGCTCAAGAACTTCAACTTCTCTTGCTTTTCCGGTTGTTCTATTTAAAGTTGCTAGTACACTTTGAAAGATTGACCTGCTGCAAAGACAACGCATACCCACTTTGAGAACACGCTGTTTGAAAAGCAGTGTTCATCACAGTTTTGCACTAGGGTAGATTTTCACAAATGATTCTGCTTTAGCAATAGACACAGTCACAGCAAAAATAACCAGTGGCAAAGGTATGTTGTGCGCTCACCTCCTATGTCTGCTTTGCTGCTACGGGGCAAAGTTAATCTGTGAGGCAGCAATGTTGGTTATGAGAAAATGAGGTGTGAAATCATCATTCCTATAGCATCTCGGTTGTTTGGTTTTTTTATGGCTAGATACTTGCTCTGCGAGGAAATGCTGAAGCATGGAAGCGGTATCTACCGAGTTAAATACAGCGATACCTTGTTTGTAACTTGGCAATGAGTGTTTTTCCACGCTGTCCCTTGGTAAATGGCATTCAGCTTTTGCTTGTCTGTGTTAACCTCTTGTGTAAACTGGATTAGGCAAACCCTGATTGCTTGCATCAGCTGGGACATTTAGAAGTGTTTGACCTTAAAAAGGAATTTATTTTATGTATTTATGGAGATTGATTGGAAGAGAGAAAAAATGGAGATGATTTAGTTTTAAAATGAGAGAGCATTTTAACCAAGTATTTGGAGCATTTCTTAACAGCCCTGAGACAGCTATTCTGGTCTGCAACGCAGCTCAGTGCCGCTCAAGTTATTTCTGTCAGTCTGGTGTAAGGTGTAGGAAACCCTCTTCTCCTGCGCTTGTTGCTGTGGCCGTAGCGTGCTGGTTTGAGGAAGACGCCATGAGCATTGTGACTGTGTCACACAGCGAAGAACACTTTCAACTTTCATTTGAAGCGTGACCTGTACTTGGGAACACAGACACAATTTCCCCAACCCCACATAACGTGGAGGGCAGCGAGAGGGCTATTTCATGCAAGTAGGACTTGGTTTCTTCGGCCGAAAGATCTTCTCTTGCTTCTCTTTCACGTCTCATAATTTCTGCGGGCCGAGTAGCAGGATGAATTAAGAATGGCTGAGGGCTTGGACTGGTACAGAATTACTGGCGCTTTTTACCAGCGGGTACCTGGCTTGGGTTCTAACCCAGCCAAACGGCTTGCACCCTGGTGACTGCACGGTGCCCTCCATGAAGGGGGGTAGGTGTTTGAGCCCCGTCCCAGCTCTGCTGTGAAGACCAGCAGTGCCTGCGGGAGCCTGGTAAAAGCCCGTGCAGAGAGGCCATGGACTGCGAAGGCAAGAAAGTTGAATTAGTGCTTTGGGAAGTCCCTGGGTATGAGAGGTAGGAATATTCTGGTAAAGGGAACTTGTGTTTCTGTCAGTGTGCCGGTTACGTGGTTTTAGTAGTAGGCTGTCTCCAGCGCTGGCAATCCCACTTCTTTCATGAGTATTCATGTCAGAAAAGGAGTATAATGCCAGGATTGTGGGAAGAAAACTTCACTATTCTCAAGCACACCTATTTTTAACTCTGAAATTTCTGTGGTGGAAGCCTTTTTGCCAAGTAGTTGAGCGTGCCCGTACATACAAACTAAGACTCGGTGGCTGTTTTATCTTGGCGATGGTGAGCTGCTCCACGCAGCAGTGTGGTTTAGATCTCATTTACACAAATTTACAAAGAAAATTGCTCTGTTAGTGCATTACCAGGTACGGGGTAGTGGAAGTAATGTGTTTGCACGTGGCACACAAGGAAATCAACCTTCACGGGGTTTCTACGGAGACATCCTCTTGTGGGAAATGTGTGTTAGTGTGTGTGAGGTTTCTTTCTGCTGCTTGTTGCTTTATGTCCCAGATGAAAAATCAGCTCGTTACCATACTTTGCCATTTCAGAACAACCTCCAGCAACTACTGTGATTAGAAATTGATCGCTTGGTCATTCTTTTGTGTTCTTAGTCCTGAAGTTTGTGCCCTGTACTCTTTAATAGGTGCTAAGTTTGTTGAAGACACCTTCTCTAACTACAGCCATTTTCTGTGACTTTCAAGGGGTAAGATTTTTCATTCGTAGCTGGTTGAAAACCTAGCAATTGTTGTCCTGTAGGCTCTGTTGCTATTTGTTCTTTTCTTGCTGGTTGACTTTTCAAACTTCTTTGAACAGAATGGCTGTAGAAAATGGATGGTTATCTTGATCCTGGTTGTCACAAGTCAGAAAAATGTCACCTGTAAATATTTAATGAGCCTTTGTGCAACTGACCTGATCGAGAACTGAGTAACGATGCGGTTGCAGGAGTCGCGGCTTCTGTAACCCGGATCTGCAAGGAAAAGAGAGCACCTTTCCTTTGCCAGACTTTCTGTGACTTACTTGGCTTGTATTATTGCTAGCTTTTTTTCTTTGGTATTTTAAGTAAGTGGTGTTTGTTTGGAGCTCTGCCTTAACAGCCTTCTCTTTCTTAGCTAGTTTGGTTTTCTGTGTGGGTTTTCTGTATTCTTTTTTCTGCGTGGGCTTTCTGCTCCTTGCAAAAAGGTGACAGAATGCTCAGTAAAAGAGGGCCGAGCTCTCCTCTCCCCTCAGCCCTATCTCTGCAGACAATGAACCCTCACCTTTTTATCTTCTTGTAGATTGTCTGTCAGTTTTCGCACTGTCCCCCTGTGCTGGAGAGTGAGTTCAAACCCAGTTCAGGAGTCTGGTGAGGAAATGGTCTTACACAATAGGAGAAATCAAAACGTTCTCAGAATTAGATGAGTTGGAACTTAAAACTACTACTAAAGCTGCTCTAAGAGGAAAGTAATGAAACATGGAAAAACAGCCTTGATTTTCGGCATGCTAGTAACTATTGAAATCTACAACTTAAAATCGTCCGAGCAATATGGGAAAAAGTTAGGAGGACAGTTGTGTCTGTATAATGTTCTTGCTGGTTTTGTGGTGCTTTCCACAGTGCCTGATTTCCGGTGTAGTGCCAGTTTGTGAGCAGCAACGCATGACGCATTAGACTGCTATCCCATGCGTTGTATCAGGCCACTGAATAATTAATATTCTCTGGAAAGGATTAATTTCCTCCCCTTTTGTCTCTTCCTTTTTGGTGCCCTGTATGTGCTGCCAATTTTTAGCAGAAACTTGCTAATACGAATTTCTTTTCCCAAGAAGAACTGCTGTTGCAGCACAAAAACTTCAGTGGGGTCTGTGTGCTGTTAGTTGCCACCATGCAGGGTCGAATTGGTCGTATTTCCTTACAAAGCCTCAGGGAATTGTTTTAGGAGCGTTGAAGCTCAAAAGCGAGATGCAGCCTTGGACAGTAATTTTAATAATATGGCAGGAACTGGACAGGATGCCCAGTTACCGATGCCTAGTCACTCGTTACCAGTATCGTGTTTTATATTGGTGAATAGCCCCAGAAGTGGATAGTCTCTGTGTATCAAAGTATTTCAGTGGCCAGAGAAAGCTTCCGAGATGCTTATGAATACTCAGCAGCACTGTGTACCACAGCGGCAGCCGTGCCTCAGTACCAACTTTACAAGAGAGCCCTGGGGAAGTGCAGAGGGGAGACGGACGCCATTTTATGCCACGCAGGAAGAGCGGAAACCATTGGGAAAAGCAGCACGCTCTTTACCCAGGGTGCCTGATTTCCCTTCAGCGCTTTACCCAAGGGGGAACAACAGACATACATACTGTGCAACTTGTTTCCTAAATAACTATTTCTTCCTGAGAAACGTGTTAGGATGAGAAAGTCCAGCCTGGTGCTCTTGGTCAAATACCGGTCCTTACGAGACCCTGATCTTCAGCACATTCAGCAAATGGAGTTGCAGTCACCCAGTCAGCACCACCTTCTTTTAAGATGGCTTTTATTTTTTCAGCTTACAAGGCAAACACGGCTCTCCTTTTAGGCTTCTCACACGGGCAAAGCATTAATTTAGTGCCCCAGCCCGAAGAAATCCTCTAGTCAGAGCAGTAGTTTTAGAAGGATCTGGGGTTGGCCAACAGGGAGATGGAGACCCTTTTGTTAAACGGATTATCACAAGGCCACAAAAGCTTTGAAAGTAAGAACACATCCAATGAAAACGTGGAGGTTTCTGGATAAGGAACTGACCTTTACAAGTTTCACAATCTGCATCTCCAGACTGGCACAATGTAATTGCTTTGACAACAGTGCCTGGCAGTGCCAGGACACAAGAAGTTTGTACCTCCGGCCGGGCTTGCCAAAGTGGCAGGTAGCAATTCAGGCGCTAGTAATTTGGCTTTAGATGTTTTCTGTGCTGCTGAGGGCATACACTGGAGTGACCTGCTTCACAATAACTTAAAATAACTCAACTTTGCAGGAGATGTTTGGTTGGAGCAGTCAGGGATTTTGCCTTCCTATTCTTCACCAAACAATGTCGCTACTGTTATGTTTGGGTTTTTTTAAGAGTCAGAAAGATTAATGAATCTTAAAGGGTTGACCCTGAAAAAGTCACCGTTATTTTTCCTTTTCTCATTGCCGTTAGTGCCTGCTGGGTGATGGGAAGTCCTTGTGACTTTCTTGTCCTCCGAGGGCTAGTCTAGGCTCTCCTCAGCGAGGACTGCATGGCTTACGACGGACAAGGTTTTGCTCTGTGAGTGAGCGAAAGTGGTGTGTCACAGGAGATGAAGCCTAAATGGGAGGTCCGACCCGTAGGCAAGGGAACTTATCAGGAAATCCCGTTACGATCTGGGCACACCGCAGCGCGGAAACGCCAATTAGCGTCGAACCGACCCAGAGCAAAATGCCTTGGCGGAGTTCCAGGCGCCGAGGCGAAGCACCAAGGAATGCCCAGTTTCTTGCGTCGTAAAGATTCGGCATCTGTCATTTACAGCACGGTGCGACGTCAGCGTCGTCCCGGCTTGGCCTGAAAAGTGAGTCTTCTAAAATACCAGAATTTCCCGTTGACGGGGGATGATTTTTGCTGCTGGTCGACGGCACTCGGGGACGGGCGTCAGCCAGCCAAGCGAGCACGCCTTGCTGCGGCCGCCATGGCGGCACAGAGTTCGGCGAGCGCCGTTTCTCCTAACGCAGCCGGCTTTCACGCGGTGCGTTCTGACGCGCCTCTTCTCTCATGAACAGGTAAGCGGTGCTCGGTCGTATCGTGGCGTGGAGCGTTGCCCGATTTTTCGTGCCTCCTTTGTCCGTAAGTCAAAAGGCCGGTCACGTCACACCGTAAAAAAAACCCCAAACCAAAAACCAAAACCAAACCGGCTGGAGCTCGTGTGAAGGCGGCGGCGGCAGCTGGGGGGCCGAGGGGCTGTCCCGGCCGGTTCCCCCGGTAACTGCTCCCCCTCTGCCTCAGGCGCGGCCGGCC
>VZTL01039529.1:35139-46774 GCA_013400535.1 Scopus umbretta
TTTTTTGTTCCCCAATGGACGTGACTGATCTGCACTGTCCTCTGTAAATGTTTCATTGCTTTGGAAGGCCAGTTGTTGTTAAGCATGGAGCAGGTTGGGCGCGATAGCTGGGGTAAAGGAATTTCATTCACGGTGTTACCAGACAGGGTTTTCCTGTGTCTGGAGTCGCTGAACTTATCTACAGGGATGGGGGGAACTTGTGGTCTTTGCAGGTCTTTGTTCGCACTGCAGAGAGTCCCTTCTTCGGGGTCTTTCACAGCTGGGGGTTAAGTAAGTTTCCGCTATCCTGGAGGGGGGAATGATCAGCTTTTTATTAAAGCAGCCTCACTTTTTATGATCATCTGTGTCTACAGAGGCTGATCTCACTAGCTGCGTATCCCAGCTGGGGTTGTGCGGTTTAATTTGATCTTTTTGTGTCCCTCTTGCTTGCTGGTGCACTGACTTCAGCTGCAGCCGTTAATATATGCCGTATTTCTCCTCCCTGTCATGTCTGCCTTCATACTTGTATGCTGTGAGATCAGGTCATCTTCATGCCAGCTGTGACCAATAAATATAAAAATAAAGCAAACAGGCCTTTGACCAATGTTCCACCACCAGCCCTGGCTGTCTCTTAGCTTGTCTCTGCTTCTCGCTGTCACCTGTACCACCACCTGGCAAAGCCACTTTGTCCGAGCTGTCCGACAGATGGGGGAGGGAAGTAACTACTGGAGAATAAAATGGCTTCAGCACCTTTGGAGCCACTGTGCACAGCAGTACTGTGGTGGCACAAGGGGATGCCTCGGGGCTTGGGGGGGCTTGTCAGGTTCCCTGAATAGGCTTTTTTGCAGAGCTGAGCTAGAGTGGGTGTGCTCAGCTTTGCTACGACAGGAGCAGGGGGATGTCTGCCTCGTGAGCTAGCAAGGCGGCTCCCGTGGCCCTGCTTGTGCAGCGGCTGAAGACCTACCCAGGGCTCCGAGTAAGGACTGAGGCACCTAGCTCGTGCTAGGTGCTTGTCCCTCCCTCCAACGCACTGTGCCGTCTTTGTCACCGTGGGCTCATTTTCTCTTGGTGCCTCTGCTACCAAGGCACCTCTAAGATACTTAGTTGTCGCTTTGAAAGCGAAGAGAGCGCTGTCTGAAAGCAGCCCTCTGTCTCTGACCAGGCCAGTTCTCTTCCTGGCTTCGCTCTTGCAGACAGATCCTGCTTTTTTGTGCTGTATCCAAGTATCGGTTATCAGTCCCTACCGTCCTTCAGTGCTGTCTGTACTCCTTCGTCCCTGCGTTCCCAAAAGCTGTTTTCCAGTCACTTTGTAATACTTGGTTTAAACATCCGTCATCTCTTTCCTCGGTCTTGGGCTGCTTCTCTCCCTTTTGGAGAAAGATCGTTTTGTGGGTGAGACTTCAGCAATTATTGATAGTCAGTCAGATAGGGTGACTAACCTAGCTCGGAGGCACTTTTCAGAGGCTGTGCTGGCTGCCTACCCTGAGCTTATGAGGTCCTCCCTTGAATTCCTTCGTTTCCTTAGTGCAGCTCTCCCTTTTTCCAAGGGAGATGGGTTCTGGGTGGGTCCCCGAGAGGCGCTCTCGCAATAGAGCTCTGCGTCTGTTTTTTTCAGGGAGAGCACATTCATTTCTGGTGTTGCTCCCTATTCATCTCTCTCTGAATCATGGAGATGAGAAATCATGCTTTCTGGATGCCCTTTGGCTGTGTTTTTTCTGGGTGACAAGACCTGACAGTGCGGTTCTGCACCTGGATGTAACTGCAGGCTGTTGTGGCAGCTGCCTGGGAGCTCCTCCAGTTGAAAAACTGCTTTCTTGCAAGAAATTAGCTTTCAAGGGCTATCAGTTCCCTGATGCAGCTTACCCTGTAGCAGCCCAGGTACTGGTGCTGACGTGAGAGGGTAGGTAGGAATGTTGGGCTGGGCAGGGGGTGGTGGAACGGCATTTTGGGCTAAAGGAACGTGCAGTGGGAATAGTTTGGGTAGCTTTATGGGTTGTGCTTAGATGTAATCCTGATGTGTGTGTGTGTGTATTTATCTGATACCAGTGGACTATTATTTGGATGTCACTGGAAAGAAGGGGGATGACCTGGAGGAGGCAGCTGTTTAAGGATCAATAGGAAAAGGGGTTGTTAGCCAAAAGTGTGGATATGTAGCAGAGAAATGGACAGACCTATGGTTCAAAGAAGCATTAATGTTGGATCCAGTCAATGGTACGGCCGCTCCTCCGTGATGCTGAGTGTTGGTGAAAAGCGGAGGCTGTCTTGGATGCTAAATTGTTTGTCTTGTATAAAAGTGACAGAAACAGTGTGCGAAACATAAGCTTGGCTTAGGGCTTCATTTTTACTGGAAAACATGTTACCCTTTCACCTCCCTTAAGCGAGTAACAGGCAGCAAAGACGACAGGTCAAAAATGGTGAGGTTTAATAAGGCGTAGCAGAGGTGGGCATTGTGTCCGCCGTCTCCAGTCTGAGATAGAGCTCTTCGTAGCAGGGACTGTCATTCTTTCTGTCTGTAAGCTGTCAAACGTAGCTTGTGACCGCAGAAGAGAGGGTCACTGAATTAAGTTATATCGGTGCTAAATGTATGCAAGAAGGATAAAAGTGCTTAGTCAAAGAAGGAGTGCTCCCTCTCATGAGGGCAAGTTGGGAAGCAGAGAATGCAATGTCAGAAAATAAGGAAAGGTTGGTTAAATGGGATAGACCTGAATTACTGGAGCTGCCCCCATAGCTGCCATCCATCCACATATATACCTTAATAGTGCCAATGACCTTTCTGTGCCTTCACTTGTCTTGGAAACTACTCACTGTTTTTTTTTTTCCATCTGCCGCTAACTGGCTTTCAATCTTCTATACGTGATCTGGCTCTGCTGTGGTGACAAGCAAAAATCTAATGGAAAAATGTGACACCCACTTCATCTCTTCCTTCTCTGCCAAGGAAAAACATTCCCCTGCAGCCGTGCTGGGGCTGGCTTTGTCCTTTCATGCAATCTGTTAGTCATGTGGGATGAGAAATAGAGACCAGGCTGCTCTGATAACTAACTGCTTGGGGAGTCTTGGGCGGGCGCATGGCACGGGGAGCTTCAGTCTTCCTTCCTTGCCAAGTCTGATGTGTCCTGAGCAGAGGTGGAGGAGGGAATTGAGTTGGTGTTGGTGGAGGCTTTCCCCTCCCGTCCCGTAGTGAGGGGCAAAGGGCAGTATTGCTGATATGCTTTAGTGGCTCACCTGGAGCTGTACATGCTGGGTGAGCTCCTCTCCTGCAGGACAAGCCCTGGCTGTTTGGTGACACCCTGGAGCACTCGCCTCCCAGCTCTTGGCGGAGGGGAGGTTGGCTGCAGAGGGAAGGTGTGTGCTCCCTTGTGGGAGGTGGGCTAAACTCGAGTAGAGAGGGGGAACCGTTCTGCGCTGAAGCTATTGACTACTGCCCCTGATCTTTGGATGTGAAACAGGGTCTTCAGCTGTGACAAAATGCTTTTAAGCATGTGGTGGCTTGTGAAGCAAGGAGAGTATCTTTTAACTGCTGAGATTTGGAGTATCTCGTTCAGTTTTCCTTCTCCAGAGTTTGGATGCTGTGACGCAAAGACCTGTAGAAAAGCGTGGAAAAAGAGCCAGACTCTTTGCGCTACCATATGACAGGAGGATGACAGAAAACGGACATCAGCTGAAGTGAGAGAGTTTCAGACTGGTAAGGGGAAATGGCTTCGCTGTGAGGATACCTGAGCACTGGAACAGGCTGCCAAGAGAGGCTGCGCTGTCTCCATCCTTGGAAGCCTTTAAGACCTGACTGGATAAAGCCCTTGAGCAACCTAGTCTGAGCTTCGTGCTCACCCTGCTTGGGCAGGAGGCTGGGCTAGAGACCACCTGAGCCACTTCCAGACAGCTGGGCTGTGGTTCCATGGCAGTCCTGGACACAAGGTACTGCCTTTCTCAGGTATAGATACTGCATTGCTAGGCAGTAGTCTGATCCACGAGTTTTTCATGTCCCCATTAAACTAATAAGTGATTGAGGCCACTTGGTTTTGCTGATTTTGTTGTTGTTGTTCAGGTTTTTTTGTTTTGTTTTTTGGTTTTGTTTTTTTTGGTTGTTTGTGGGTTTTTTGGTTGTTTTTTTTGTTTGTTAGGAAACTATTGTTTCTGATGACTGTGGTTTTGCAGAAGCAATGCTTTTGGGGTTTTTTGCCATTCTGTTTTGGATTTCTTGAAATGGGAGAAGGAAAACTGGACAAAGTTCCAGCCATCCTGAACAAATGCTTGTTCTGTTTGTATGTTTTCCTTCTGTGCAGCACACATGATGTGCAGAGTTGCGTGTTGGACTTGTGGTTTGTTTATGCAACCAGAATTTTGTTCAGGACTTCCCTGGTAAGATTCTGGGTGCCTTGCCTACTTGCTCTTCTGCTGTATGATATGGCTGGATAAGATCCTACACCATTTCTTTCAAGGCTGTTTGCCTTTGTGCAACCTTATATCTATATATATCTTATATCTTATATCTATCTATATAGAGAGAGAGATATATATCTACTACCTGTGTAACTTCCTTTTTGTGGCTAACCCTCAGATTGTGGGTGTGAGGAGAGACCACCCTGCGTAGTAGCTTGTATGACAACCTTGGAGGAGGTGGTGTAGACCTAAAACCTGAAAAACGGCCAACAAAAAAAACCTCAAGCCCTGAATACCAGGCCAGGTCTCTGTTCCTTCACCCTTGCAGTCCCACAGTGAATTTCGTGCACGAGGAGGGCCTTATCCCAAGGCTGCTTTCCCCCCCCCCACCCCCCCCAGTCTCCTGTAGGTTCTTCTGTCAGCTTCAGTAATCTGCATGCCTCTGATTTGATTTTGTGTGGGTTATTGAAAATGTATATTCTCATTTCTGGAGCTTCTGGTAACCACAGCGTGGGTCTCTGTGCATATGCGTAGAACAAAAACTTAGCAGCGGTAAAGAACCGATCTGCTCCTCCAGCTCTTCTCACAGCAGAAGCAGCAACATGACTATTGCCTTTGAGGAATGCTTGTGATGGTATGAACAGGACAAGATAAGATCTTCAGGAGGAACCAAGACTAAGAAGGTCATTATTTCTAGCGAACAGATACCTGGCTTTCTTGGATCTGTCATGGCTAGGAAAGGATGAAGCCTGAGGAAAATATGACATCTAAGTTGCCTGCTTTCATACCGTGTAATATGAGGCAGTGACTGAATTTCTACAAAACATCTGTCTTTCTCGTCGTGGGCGTAACTGGCCTAGTCATCAGCACTGATGGTATGTCTTGCTCGAGCTCCTGCACCACAGCTCCCTTCCCCCTCCTCCTCCTCACCGCTGTCCCCCTCCGCACAGCTGTGCGTGTAATTCAGGGTTGGGACTGGTGTGGTGTTTGGGGCATTTTTCAGACAACAGGCACAAAGCATGAAGTTGTGGTGGGTTTTTTGTTTGGTGTTTTTTTTGTTCGTCTGTTTAAAAAAGAAAAAAAAAATCCAAACAAAACAAACAAACAAACCAAAAAAACCCCAAAACAACAAAAAAACCCAAACCCCCAAACTAACCCTGCCTACACCGGCCTCTGTCTGATGCCTCCTGCACTCTGTGGTGAAGTGCTGTGGGGGCTGAGCGCTCTGCTAGGGATGTCCATTTTGGCTGGCTGCACCTCATCTGCCCTTCCTCTTCTCCGAAAGCATTTCCCCCCTCGCCTCTCCAGACCGATGCCTGCGTGTCTGCCTGCCCCCTTCCCTCCCAGCACCCCTGACAGAGCCGAAGCAGACGCTCGCTGCGAGCTCCTGGTTCTCAAAGCTCGTGGTTCTCAAAGCGGAGAGCCGGGGAAGGAGGGAGCTGGCGGCTGCAGGAGGGCTCAGGATGTGCCAGGGTGCTGTGCCACACAGCCCTGGCCCGCCAGCAGCTGGAAGGCGCCGCTGAAGTAACTGGCCTGGCAGAAACGAGCTTTGGCACTATTTTGAAGGCGCGAGCTTTCTGGATGCAAAACTTGTCTCCTCCTCGTGCCTCGGTGCTTTTGCAGTTCTGTTTCTGTTCAGCTGGTTTGCTCCTCGTGGCTTTCGGTGGATGTGTCGCTTACAAGAAGGACGAAGAGAAAGAAAAGTCTTACTTTTGTACTTGCCCAGGGTGACGTGTGGGTTCTCATTGGGCTGTACTAATTCAGAGCAAAATTTCACCTGGATTCCTATTGACTATTATCTTTCTCCACTGAAAAAGCACAGCAGGGAGTCTGCGCTGGGACTTGGGAATGTTTCCCTATTACTGTTGCTTGTTTGTTGGGTTGTTAAAAGTATGTTGCAAAACCACAGGGGGAGGATGGACTTAATTTATGTTGCTGGTTTTTCTCAACTACAAACACATCTGCGAGATCAAAACCAACAAAAAATTGGCACTGACCTTGAAAACTGTGCAGAAAATGTCTTGATTTCTTTTCTAAAAAATTAAAATTAAAGGCATTTTGTGTCTAGAACATCCTTTTTAGCTTTAATGAAAAAGGTCTGGAAAAGAGGCATACAGACAACTGTCTCGGTACCTTGCTTGGAACAGCTTTCTGGCAAGATCGGTTAGGGATGAAAAAACCTGCTTGGCTTTAAGTTGTGGCTTCAGTGTTTAAGAGGTGCATAATACGTATGATACGGTAGCTGGGATGGAGCTGCAAGGAACCTTTGGACTTGTTTGATTTTTTTGTTTCAAATTTGCAGGTATTTGAGGGTAAAAAAGGAGGTGGGAAATACAGACAAGAACTGAGAATGCAGAAACGTGAATTGCTGAAGGCCAAGGGAAGAGACACCTGAAGGAGTTACTCAGTGCAGAAAGCTGTGAAGTCCGTGCATCAGAGGAGCCGGGGGCTGTGGATGGCCAGCGAACTGTGCCACTGCCATAGTAGTGATTAAGGTGTTGAAAAGTACAATTTGGGGAGATGCCTGGAAACCTGGGGCTTGTAGGTGTCAGTATGCTACAGTTTGGCTGTGGGCTTTTCAATTCTCTTGACACCTGGATATCTGAAAGAGAGGGTAATTTGGGAGAATTCAAAGAACAGCAGCAAAAGTCAGTGGTTGAAGTGGCTGGTTTATGAGGAGAGATTAAAAACATTATATGCATATTGCTTTGACAGGTGTTTGGAAGCAGATGTGGAAGTGATATGATCTGAACAGTTTATGTTAAGCTCACACTAATATTATTGAGGCTTCTTTCTCAGTTTCATGTGATGTATATAATGTAAGTTTCGGTATCAGTACCAGAATAGAGAGTCTATGAAAACTTTGGTTTCAGCTGTGGTTCTCGTAACACACAGATAATGAGTATCATTGTACTCGCAGCAAGATCCCTTCAGAGCTTTGTGCTTGGAATAAAAGTATTGTTATCGTGAGGAGGATTATGAATCTTAAGCTATCATTATCTTATTACTTTTTTAAGCTGCTAATGTCCTTTGAAAATACCTTTTCTCTTTTTGCCCCAAGTAATACAGGTTAGAGTAAAAAAGATTCAGTGTGAAGTAGAGAGGCGCTGATGATGATCAGCTAAGAATATCCAAGGGGAAAAGACAATGTTGGCAAGTGTAAGGGTAGAAAGGGTGCTTTTTTTTTATGGTGTAGTATGAAAATTAACCATTGTCAGTAATCGAGTTACAAAACTTACAGGAATCAACAAACCTGGATAACTGGAAATCCAGATAGGCTGAAAGGTCCCAGAGAAGTTTGGCTTGTTGACGCTGATTTTTGTTGGGTCATGACATCATGATGAAATGTCTGAAAACATTAAATTGATGAAGAAAGAGTAAAGGGGAGGAAATAAAAACTATGCACTGGAGATCCCAGTACCAAACGTATTTAAAAATACAGAGAAGCTCTTGCAGGATTCTATAGTTACAGAGCGGAAGGATACAGATATGATTTAACCCTGGTAGGTGGGGTTTTATGAAAAGCAGATAGTCAGACAAACCAGATTTTTCAGTCTTTGAGATGGAAAAAACCTGAAAGTAGAGACAGACATTTTGCAAGTAATTGTATGTTTATTTCATTGTATTGATTAAAAAATTGCACCACAAAATGTGTGAAATTAAAGGGTTGACTCAAAGTAGTTGCTAATGGACAGTTGGTGTCAGAGTATAGATTTCTCTTTTCTTTGCAAAAAGGTACCAGACAGGAGGCTTCTCAAGATTTTCATCCATGATCCAGAAGCAAGTTATATGTCTAGGAACAAAAAATGTGTCTGTTCCTACAGGACAGGTGAATGCATATTGGAAATCAGGACTTGAGAAATAGTCTAGAGTTCAGAGTAGACAAGCAACTCCATGTGCTCTGCTAGGGTGATTTGGAAGTAACAAGTTTTGTTTTGGTTTTGGGGGGTGTGTGTGTGTGCTTTTTTTGAAGAATCCATGTTTTTCAATATAATTTCTCCATTTAACCTGAGTATACAGTGTTGGTGAAACCAATGCTACTACACAGTGTCCAATTCTGGAAGTTCAACTCTTAAAAAAGGATATGGAGGAACTGGAAAGCATAACAACAACAACAAAAAAAAGGGGCTAAAAATACACTGGAGTCGGGGAGAAACGCTTATTTCTCAATCTTTGCAGCACACCCATGTACTTTCCTGGAAGTTGTATTTCAACAAGTGGCGAATTATCAGACCCTGTAAGAGAGGTGCCTCAGGGAAACATAGTGGATTGGGACATGTGGAAGGGTCAGATTAGGAAGGTTTCATAGTCCTTTCTAGCTTTAAATGCTGTAATACTTTATTGCTGGGCCTGTTGACTCTCTGGATGCTGCTTTGCAGCACCCTACGTGACTCCTTTAATCAGTCCAAATGCATCACAGCATTTGGTCATTGTCCTAAATGGCGTTGATTTCAGTGACGTTTAAATAAATGCTTCAATCTCTTCAAGCTATTTAGTACTGCTTACATTTGTCATGACACCTCTTGGCACATATAAAAAGGGACAGCGCACAAGGTATGTGGCAAAGGGTAAGATTTCTGGGAGAAAAAGGCACTTTTATTTACGTTCCCTCTTGGAGTCAAGTACCAAAGGTGGCCTTGTGTTCCCAGTACGGGTGTCTGGAACAGACTGGCTAAAACACCGACAGGCACTAAAAAACTGACACCTGATCAGTGTCAGTTTGTCCAGGGTCTTCAGCCCTGGCAGGTGAAAGAAGGCAGAGGAAAGGAAGAAAGTGAAGCAGTTAGGATGAGGTATGAGGAAAAAAAACAATAGACTGAATATATGAGGAGGTGGGATATGAATACCCAGATGAAAAAGGAAAGTTTCTAGCTTTCATTTTAAAGGTAGAGCTAGTGGAAGGTGGTGGCTATTGTGATCCCAGTTGTACCAGCGGTACTAGCTTTTACCCCAGTTTTTAACAGTGGAAGATTGTTGCTGTCCCTCTGCCTCTTTTGCCACAGTACTACAGGCCTGTGCTTTTCTATACCACCAGCTGGAGGAAGCTTAAAATCCATTGCTTGTGGCAGGCCTTACCAGAACTACGTCTATCCAGACCTCTTGCAGTATTTTAGTGAGCCTGCTAGTTTGTTTTTGATGCAGGGTCAGTCTCCCCATAGGTTATGGGGGACTCGTGTTTAATTTTGGCATCCAGGTTGAGACAGGAGGAGGAGAGTGCCCAGGAGATTCATTTGGGAAGGGCAAGTAATTTTCTTCCTTGACATGTTCTGGGTTTAGGTAGCTGGGAGACAGGATGCTGCCTTAAACGGCTTCTGTGGTACGGCATAACCTTCTCTAGTGGTAGTGCTGTTTTGTTTTATCTTTGGAACGTGCCAGCAGGAAAAATATTTTATTCAAGTATAGCGTGGATAGCAGCTGTGGCTGGAAAATGTCTAAAAGCTGTATTTGAAACACAGCGCTTGCCAGGAGAGTGCGCAGCTTCTCTAAAGCAGTGTTGCTTCTCCGTTCGGCGTGAAACTCCCTTCGTGCCTGTGATGTGTTGGGGGTGCAGCCGCTGCGCTCATGGAGTGGCCCCTTCCTGACCTGCTGCTCAGCATCGGGTGCCTCCTGGAGAAGCACGGACAACAGGTCTGGCTGGGAATGAAGCTCCTCAGCTTGATGATCCCGTCAGGCTGGTCAGGCTCTGCTGGGTCTAGCAGGAGAGGCTGCGGCTACGGCGACGTGTGCTGCTGGGAGTCACCGCTCAACACCTGGCTGAGGACGGAATAGATGAGCGCCCCTGGTCGTTAAGCACTAGTTAATTTGCGGAGCAGAGGAGGACTCCCGTGACTGCCTTTGCAATCCTGCTGCAGAAAGATAACCTGCGGCAGCGGAGCGATAGTGCAAGGCATGCAACGCCTTAAACCGCCGTAGGTGCCCGGAGCCTGGATGTGTGTTTGGCCCGCTTCTGCGATTGACGCACGGCAGGTTTATCTTTGCAGAGCTGCCTTACCTCGTTTCTGCTTGGCATGTGTAGTGGAGCCGAGCTCCTCGCGGCAGTAGGCATTTGCAGCGTGCAGTTGGCAGATGAGGAGCAGATCTGTGAATGGACCAGGTGTGCCCATATAGAAATCGTGTGGAGGGGCACTTCTGCTGTTCCAGGCTGCTGCCCTCGCCCCTGAAGCAGCGTCTGGGGACTTGGACACTGGGGTTATGGCCAAGACAGAGAATAGAAAATATGGAAATAAAAGCAGAAGTGAGATGTAAAGCTGCTCCCCCCCCAACAACAGGGAGTGATTTTTTTTAAAAGACCCTGACTTTTTCAGAGTACTACTAGAATGCCTTGGAGGGGGCTTCTTCAATTACGTGTCCTGTCTTAATTGAGCCCTTTTAAGGCACTTTCAGGCAGGTGTCCCAAAAATCTCAATTCATGCTTCTGCGCAGATCTCCAACAAGAGGTCTGGTGTTTGAGCCAGGCAAGCTGTGCTCTGTCAGTTTAGTCTAGCAGCAGGGAAGGAATGTAAGTCAAAGGCCCGGCCGAGGCGATGATCTGAAGCAAGTGAGCAGATGCCAGAGAAAATCTGGACCAAGTAGGGGTGTGAAGAAACCTGGAGGCAAATGGGGCAAGGAACTGTTAACAAGTTCTGTGCAGACCAGGCTGTGACTTCAGTGGTCTGCAGTATGTACCGAAGAGAAATGGCTGTGCAGGACTGGTGCTGGGAAATGGCTCTTTCAAAAGCTTAGGCACTAGCAGATGCTGCAATGCCTGGGAGCTTTAAGGTAGCGCTGTGGCTATCTACAATGTGTCCGTGCAATGCTTTGCTTGAGAGCTTTTGCATTAAGCAAAGATATTTGAAACATCTCACGCTGGAGTGGGTTTTCCCCACGACAAGTTGTATGCCTGCAGGTGCTGATCTCTTCCTTGGGACTTTGGAGGGGAGAGGACCTGGTGTAGAAATAGCCCTCAGGCTACATATAGCTTGGTGCAGTGTCCTATAGCAACAGGGAGGAGGTAGCCATCATTTTTTCTTTTTTTCTTGTCTCTAAACAGATTGTCAAGGATTTCAGTAAAGTACAAGGGCACAGTTAATGTAACCAGTGCTTTCAGGCTCCTAACCGCAGCTCTCAGCAGTCCTGCTTGCGATCCACAGAGACACCTAAGCCCCAGCCATCAGCAGACAGACAGACAAAACTATATCGCTTTTCCCAGAACACGCTGCAAGTCAGTTTAGCCGGGGGCCCAGCAAAATCCTGATTCCTTGAGTGTCCCCCGTTTCTCCCTGGCATGGTTTGGAGGGGG
>VZTL01039531.1:0-20227 GCA_013400535.1 Scopus umbretta
ATATCCAAAAAACAGGTAACATATTCTTCAAAACAAAGATCACAAAAACTGCTAAGTACCAGTAGTAGTACATTGGTAAATGGAAAATACAGTGTTGCTAGACGCACCACTAGAGATATTGTCATTACTTAGTAACTAGCACTTATAAAGTATTTCAGCATCAAGAGCCCTTATCTAGGCAGATCTCCTGTACTAACACAAACATCTGTTCAAAAATATTTAATCGCACAGACTTCCTAAACTGTATTAAGAAAATAATACAACGGGGGAGGGGAGGTATATTTACATTCTGGGGTTAAAAGTTTAAGACGGCTGTGGTGAAGACTTCCCCTACAGGCATATGGCTTTCATATTTTTAACAGAAGATGAAAACCCATGATTGCCAGGACTTCTTACTTTAACTAAAGCATTAAATATGAGATGTGTTTTAGAGTGAAGTGTATTTAAAGATTTGCTATATCGTAAATACTACAGCTTTGAATCTTTAAGTCGTTACAGGCAAATTAAATGACAAACAGATTGTACACAAGTCAACAGAATGAAAACACAGTTCTTACTATTTTGTTTCTTTGAATTGCAGGCACCATTTATAAGCCACCTAGTTACAAAGAACATGACTTCTCCGAACCTCCTAAATTCACTCACCCTTTAGTAAACCGTTCTGTGATTGCAGGATACAACACCACACTCAGCTGTGCTGTAAGAGGAATCCCCAAGGTACAGATTACATCAACTGTCATTGATACTGTTGCAACAAGCCAAGAAGCTGCCTTAGAATTCATGCCAGTTCAGCGTGACTGGAGGGTAACATAACTATATTAAGAAAAAGTAAAGGTCACCCAATTATCTCCCACCTCACTCACAACTGATGCTTAACCAGAATGCACGGTGCAAGTGTTCGTGTGGGCAATACAGTAAAGGAGACGGAGGAAAAGGCAGTCATTGCTTACGGTAACACCATGCTATTGAAAATGTACCATGTGTACATAAAATCTACTCACTGAAGAAGGTAAATAACAACAACAAAAAGAAGCATCTTCTCGCAATGTATACTTTGCTCTCTTCAGTCTTTCAGGAAAACAGGAGCTAATGTAATATACTGTTCCATTAACCTAAATGACACATAGGAACACCAGTTCTTCTGCTGTGTCAATACATACACATAACTTTTTGAGAGTCTGCGTTATTTTGCAAAATTAACTAGAATAAGAACTGCTGTCATGTGTGAAGTTTTGAGGCTTTTTCTTTTTTAAATCTCTCAGGAATATTTTCTCAGTCTAAATATACTTGTTGAATTCTCTTCAAAGAGTATAAAAAGATGTATTTTTTTGCTAGAGTCAGGAACAAGCAGTAAAAAACTGTATCAGCTAGGAGCTAAATTTAGTTTTCTCAGAAAAGGGAAATAGGCTTTTTGTCTGCAGTGAAGGAATGTACCATATTATGACATAATCTTGTCATAAATTTACATTAGTACAATGTCAAAAAATGCAGTACCCTTTTCCCTTCCCCTTCTGGTCTGCTTATTTCCATCTCCTCTCCCTTCCTCATGCCTGCAGAAGGATCTGATAGCTACACAGCAAAACATGTGAGATA
Organism: Scopus umbretta; assembly: GCA_013400535.1. Lineage (NCBI taxonomy): Eukaryota > Metazoa > Chordata > Aves > Pelecaniformes > Scopidae > Scopus > Scopus umbretta. The sequence goes on from VZTL01039531.1 coordinate 1,594, forward strand.
ATTGCTCAAGGTTCAAATAAACTCAAAAAACCAACTCTTAATGCAATCATTTGCTGCAGTTCATTGGATGGAGAAGGAGCTGCAGACAAAACTCAAGTATCAAAAGGAAGCATACCCGCACAAATAGCTGCAAAAGAACAGTATAGAAGAAATACCAGCAACTGTAGGCAAAATCCATTCTCCAGTAGCTGCCTCAGCTTAGATTCATCATGAAATAACAGACTTAGTAATTATATTCCCTCTTGGTTAACTGACCTTTTTGTGCATCTGTATCCACTTCATTCCATTTCCACGGTTTTAAGAAGATTCTAAAAAAACTTCATATTTTACAGCTGTTAAATACAGTAGTCACAGGCTTTTGAATGTGAGCATGCTAGCTCTTCCTTCCACATTAGCCTGAAGGATACAAATAGTCCTCTTCCTTCGGTACACCTAATACTCTTAAAGCAGCTTTTCCAGATACATTTCTGTGCTTGCATTGCCCAAATTAACCTTAACAAAGAGTTTCTGTACCTACTGCAGAACTCTGCAAGAGGTCTTTTTCACAGACACTAGCTTATGTTGATAGAGCTTTCCAATTCTGAATAACTATAGATTATCAAGTGTATCTCAGATACGATCTGTATGCCAAGAAAAAGTTACCACTTCAAGCAGAGCCCTGGTGGCAGTGTTGAAATAAAAGCCCTATACCCAGAAATACAAAGAGGCTATAGAAAAAGAAGCAAAAAAATTTTGAGGCAGGAAAAAATACAGCTGATATCTTTAAAGAAAATTAAGCATGACAACTGGGATGCAATGAACTGTGTATCACAGGTCAAAGACACAAGTGATTCAGTAGATTTGAATGCACTCTGCAGTACAGTAGTATTATTTTTTTTATGGCTGAAGAAACAGATTATGTTAATTCTGAAAGTAAAAGAGATGAATGCAGAGCTTGGTGTTCTACTCTTTAAAGTCTGTTTCTTCACTATATGTACTAACGAGCTTGAAATAAACAAAAGCATTTTGCTTTATCTCAGATTTTTCATTTCAAAATTTGATTTATAAAAATTAAAGGCACATTTTCAGGTACTGGAAACAAAACACAGTGGCTTGAATTGGTACAGAGGCAACCACTTTATTACTCAGCTGAAGCCAACAGGAACTTACCTTGAAATTCCTGAAGCTGCTAAAGATATGATATGGAAAAACCCTCTCCCAGCCCAAACCTTGGCATCCCGAGTTGGCCACTCAGCATCCACAGACCTTTATGACACTTCTGCTCTAATAATCTGTATAGTTTAATTCCTCTTCTGTAACATACTTGTAACATTCAAATATATTTTAATAAGCACAATTAAATAACTCCTGAAGGAATAAATTTTTAGCCACCTTGTAGGGTTTTTTTAAAATAAGGTACAGACCTACATTCTCTACATGCTATCTGAGAGTTAAAGAAAATACTGAACACTTGAATTTCATGAATTATTATTAGTTTCATGAATTTGTACTGAATGAGGAGAGGTTCCTTGAAAAATTATTACCACTGCTGTGTAAGATAGAGCCCTTATAATGCATAAACCTTTGATGGCTAAATTAAAGCTGTAAGATCAGCCACAAGTCTTCCATTTTCTACCTTCTATTTTAAAATTCTTCTTTTGTGTTCTTCAGCCAAAGATATTCTGGTACAAAAACAGTATGGATCTCTCTGGGGATGCCAAATACCGCATGTTCAGTAAACAGGGTGTGTTGACCCTGGAGATCCGGAAACCCACTCCATTTGACGGTGGCTGTTACACCTGTAAAGCTGTTAATGAGTGTGGTGAAGCTGAAATAGAGTGCAGACTGGACGTCCGAGGTAATCAGATGAATCTTATGTATAACACTGATACTACAATGAAGAAAGAGTAATGGATAGCTTAAAAAAAAAAAAATCATAGTTCCCCTTTATCTAACCCTGACTTCTTTGGTGGTGTGTATACAAAGTTTGTTAATTACATGCACCAGCGAGATTGTGTTTTTCATTCTAAACTGTTACGATAGAATTAAGTTACTTGCTAGGTAATACAGGTCTGAAGGTGGACATGCAATTATTATGCTTCTGACTTAAAATTTCTACAGAAGATATTTAGCACTGGAATGGAGGTCTATCTACACACACTGTGTTGTGGCTAATTTTATTATCCTTTGTGCCATACTCTGTGACTGAAAACTGAAAGTTTTAAATTAAGTCATTAGCCGTTAGACATATGTAAAAGGTAGTGCATGCTACACCACAAACATTTTCAAACATTGGTAATTTATTTTGTTTATCAAAAGGGCCAGGAAATAAAAGTCACACGTTTACAACTCAGTAAGAAATGTTGACAAAATGTTTTTGGTAAAGCCCTTACTAATGTATCTATTTGTCAATACGAACCTATATAGCAGCACTTTAAACACACATCAAAACCAGAAAAAGCTTTGAAAGTGACCTGTGTAACGGGCATTGACAGAGATCCATCTTCAGCATGGTAAACCTGAAGGTATTTCTATACAGCACAGAGTTTGATATGTTACTCAGTGCTAAGTCAGGGATGTGCAGACCTTGCAGCGCTGGGCACCGATATCCTCATTTGGCAGCAAGCAATATAGCTGCGTTAGTACTGCGATGAACTCCGGCTAAGAACGCTGAAATGTCCAGCTAATCTACGCAGCAGCTTGTTAAGACACGCTACTTTCAGCTCAATGGCTAGCTCAAGTGTTTCTGTTCAGTGCTATACTGTACAGTGCAGACATGGCTCAAAGCTTAATATTATCATCTTCTGAAGCTTGCTTTAGGAACATTAAATCTCCTTGGACTCACCAGATAACTACTATAAGACTTCCGTATTTCAACTTCAGCACCAAGTCTCAATTTAAATTTAGCATCCTTTAATGTCTGATAATTTCTTAATTTATTTTTTTTTTTCCATTCTCCAGCACCTCAGTAAAACTCTGAATCTCAATTCATCTGCAAGTCAAGGTACAAATCAAAGTAATTCAGCTGGATAAAGGAGCAATGTCTGTTTGGTTAGCTAAAAGATTAAACAGTTGTTAGATATTCATGTTAGAGACCTTATGGAATTTTTATAACATTGGTGGGGGAAGGGTGTGTGCTTGTTTTGATTTCTGTTTGTTTTTTCAATAATCATAGTAAGGTCACATTCCTGCAAGGTAATTTGGTTATTTTAAAGTCAGGATTTCATGGGTCTCAACCTTTAATACTCTCTGCCAGTGTAAAAATCTGTAAGAATAACAGAATGCTTTGTTGACTTTTTTCCTTAACTTACTACAAGCACTCCCTCTGGGAGACTGTAATTTATTAATATAGACCTAACTTGTATCACTAATCCGTGTGCAATATTTTAACCAAGCAAGCAGAGTTACAATTACAATGCATCTAGAAGTCTAATGTATGTTTTAGACTTTAAAAAATGAAATAGCTGTAATAAACAATCAGATAATGTATTTGACAATAAATCCTTCCCCCCATTCTCTGTCTCAGCATTGGAATGGAACCTGAAAAGAAGAAAATTGAAGAAACTAGTGAAGGATAATTTCAGCTACATTTAGGAGTCCTGCTCATCTTAGATGTCATTTAATATATGTGTACCAGGAGGCGGTAGTGTCTTGTAGTGTCCTGCTTACTCGACACATTTGCAGACAATATTTCCTCTTTTCATGCATCTGTTTTAGTTACATTGCCCCTGTCTCCATGTGAAGAAATTCAGGGAAATCAAGATAAAACTTCTCCCCCATTACGTACATAAGACATGTCTGAAAAAAACCCAAATACTACAATTACGTGCAAACCCAGTCCAGTCTTAATGTCTGAAATGAACGTAAACTGCCCACTTCTACAGTTCTCTCCATTTTCTCTTCTCAGAATTCTGACATTCTTCATAAGGAACAAGAAGCTCAGAAGAATGAAACACTAACAAATTACTGTTATATTTAATCACCTTTCATTATACTGATCTCTGCACAATAGAAAGTAACTTTCATTCCTACTCCTTCTACTGTCAGTGCTTGAAATACCCACTTCTGTGCTCTTGAGCAGATCTTTGCAGAACCACATCTGAAACACACCATTTGGGAGTCTCTGGCTAAAGTTACTGTTCTGCTTTATATAGAAAATGGTTTCTATGATAATTACTCACTACAGGTTTTCTAGCTTTTAAAAACATACCAGCATGGAATTCCAGTCATTAGTTGTTTCTGCAACCAATCATGGACCTCATGCTAATCTACAGAGATAATTTTGTACATCAGATGAAACAGTGAAAGATGTAGTGAGGAAGATTATTTGCACTTAAATAAAAAATTTCAAAAAAAAAGCTGGCGATGAATGCAATAAACTTAGTGTCATCAAATATTACTGAAGGCTTTTGAAAGTCCATGAATGGTATGTATGTATTTTTGCAGATAATTTTGTCTAACCAAATGACACAATAGCATTTCTGGCTTCTCACCTACTAGTTTGAATAGTATTTGGGGTGGGATTTTTTTGGACCTGCAGTAGTTCGTCATAGTTTCTGGCTGGAAAGTACTTTTTCGTGATCACAGTACAAGAGAAGGTGGGAAGATTAAATTAATCCAGGAAGCATTGCCTTTTGGAAGAATCAACACAATGGAACTGAAATAATACTACTACTCCCCTGCCTCCACCATGCCAGTTGAGATGGGAAAATGTGTCTGACACAGCATGTTAGTTGTACTATACAAGCAAATATGTCTTCGTAATAAAAACACTGATGATAATGAGATGTGTATTTTGATTATTTTATTATCGTATCAGAACAAAAAATAACACTCCTCTAAAACCAAAGTCAACTTATCCAAGGTTAACATTTATCTGTTGCACATCGTTATTATTCAGCAACTAAATGAAAAATTATGGAAAATATGTAAACAAGTTTACATTGTTTTGTATTTTCATTTTCTGAGCAATGCTATTATTTAAAAAATAAGGCACATACCACACATAAAAGTCAGAGGTGTTCTGTATTATAAAAAAACCTATGAACAGAATGCACTGGACTGAGAGGATAATCCCAGTATCTGTGGGACAATATCTATTGAAAAGTGGAGACTGAATTGCAAGAGCTTAGATTACAAAGGACAGTTTGGCCTCAGGAGAGTTAGGTGCTACACAAAATACATTCTATTATCAGAAAGGTGTTTCACAAAGAGGGTAGACTTTCATGCTGTAACAGGGTACAATACTGAAAGAGTACAAAAATACATCAAGAGTCACTAAGAAAATGGCATTTTCTGCCCAATTCTTAGCTATTCAGCATGAATACAATGTTTTTGAGAAGAGCAGTGCTTTCACAAGTGAACATTTATTTCACCTCTCAGCTGTGAAAAGCAGTATACTGCAAACTGTTGCTTTCACTAGAAGTTAGTCAAACATTTTTTCATGAAATGCCATTGTTCAAATGGTCTTCAAGTATGAAATTCTACCATATATATATATAAAAATAAATTTCCAGTGCTCATAAGTTTACTTTCTACTCTTTTGAAGCCCTCAAACTAATGAGAATCAAGGAAATGCCTCCTCAAAAAGCTGGCCGAGATACTACTTAGGGAAGTACTTCATGCAGGGTAGTGCCAAATAGTTAGAATCTAATTCTGTAGGGCCTTCTAAGATAATGCTGTGCTTCTACATGAAAAACACAAATTAGTTTTAACTTCCAAAACTTCCAGTGACAAGGAATGAACCAAATCCAAATCTGAATAGTTATAAAAAAGAAGCACACTCTAGTTAGGTTCTAAAAATTATTCCTAAAAATATGAATTCTGAAAATTCAAAATGCTAACTACGCCTCACACAGTGAAAAGAGGAAAAAGGGGAAGGTGCACCTGCAAGATCTGAACTTTCTGTGATTAGTTCTAGAAGGGTCTTTAGAAAATTGTAGGTGTTTGTTGATGTTTTGCAAGCATATAGTATTGTCATTTATCTGTTCCATGGCTGATATTGATCCTAAATGTATAGTTCACTAACTGCCCATTAATTTTGTGTTGTTAATAAATAAATAAATAAATTTCATCACAATCTGATTAAAACTATGTGAACTGAGAAGTTTCTCCCAAACCTAGCTGGCTAAGAACAACAAAGTATATCACAATCTTTCCCCATCACACCTGAAAGACTACTTGACAAAAGACGGTTTTAACTATCTTTTCCTGTGTGGGATCTCCTCTGATGCAAAAATCAGATGGACTTACCTCTAAATGTCATGGCAAATATTATTACCTTGTGGTTGTTAAGTACTGTTAGAAGTGTGCAAGGTAAGATCAATAGTAAAAAAGTTATTAACGTAGGCCATAAAGTTAAAAAATTCTTATCTACTAGCATTCTCTTTTAGCATATTCAGTGCCTTTCACAGCTGACAGCAACTCCTATGAAAACCAACAGTCCTACTGAAGTCCTTTCGGGAGTTTTCCCTGAGCCAAACAACTCTGTTATTGCTCAAGAGATCTTTCCATGTGAAAAGTATATATAACTTAGACAAACATAACCTCTTCAGGCCTATTATTTCTATCGAGTTGGATGTGAAACTGACTTTAACTTTTGATGCTACTGCAATTTGAATTTAAAACCTATCAATTCAGTCTGCTTGCTGTCAGTTCAGTGTACATGCCTTTCCTTCAAAGAAACTACTACTGACTATATACCAGGAATGGAGATACTTAGATGCTTTGAATTAACATACATAAGACTTCGCTGAAGTGCAGGGATGTTGCGGAGCATTACTAAAGACACAGTAGCATGCAGTGCAGAAATAGTCAAGCTAGCCCAGTGCTTCACATGAGGTAAGATACCTCTTACAAGAAACATCATCTAACCCAAAAATATGAAGACAAAAAACCAACACTTCTGGTACTCCTACTAGCTCAGTTGTCTAGCATTGCCTGCAAGCTAAATAAACCCTCAGCTGACAATTTAGCCCACGATAACACACATTCCACACCACAGCATCAATTCTTTTGTGTTTCATCCTGTTGTGTAAATATTATAAATAAACAAAGTTTACCTGCTCCTAGCAATGGGAAGCTTCACTTAATGCTATTTATGAAAGCCTCAAGAATGGAATTAACCTGTCAAATGCAAGCAAAACATACCAAACTCCTTATTTCCTTTAGTTACTTGAGATTGCCTTAGCGTTCAAATCCTGGCCAATATACTATAAGCAAAAAATAATAGCAAAATTAGATAATGGTTGACCAATACTTCATAAAATAAAATAAAATAAAAAAAAGTGTATGAAACCCAGGAGAAAAAAGTTCAAAAGCCAAAGCATAATACACATTAAGAAAACCATCTTTTTCTTCCAGTGCAATGCTAAAATTAAGTAAACTTCTCAAAAAGACTGGCTCCTTCAAGTCTGTATCAACTATTTTCTTACCTACTAATCTGATTTTAAAGCATTACCCAAATCTTACATAAAAGGCACAAAATTGAGCTTCTCTTCAGGATGCTCACAGACCGAACTTCAGAGCACTGATGTGGGGTTTTGGTGNAAACGGCCGGCTCGCGCCGCGGCACCGCCGCCCCTCAGCGCCGGGAGCTCTTGGTCTGAGAGATTATTGCCCAGGTCTGCAAAGCCTGACGAAAATCGCCTCAAATTGTGGTGCGAGCATAGAGGGTTAAGGTGAAGCGTGCTGGATTTCATCCCGCTCCTCTTCCAGTTGTAACTCGGCGGGCTTATACAGAAGCTGCCAAAGGTTATGTGTGAATTAACTGACGGCGCCCCACGGAGATAATGAATTCTTCCTGTTAACAAATAAGAAGTGCATCAGTTGGGCTAAAGAAGGGAGTAAGACATACGCCCACGCTGAAGCCATGACAGCGCCTGCATTTAGTGGCGCTTCTCAGGTTGCAGCCTATTCTGCTATCATAAATAACGTGACTACTAGTTTAAAACTAGGAGGCATATCCATGGTAATGGCTGCAGAATAAACATGTTCGTTGTTCCTTTCCTGAGCATTAGATTTCTGATGGGTTAATAAAAACGCATGTAGTATTTCATCCCCAAGCCACTGTAAATCCAGGTATATGCTTTAGTACGAGAGCTATTCTTGTAGAAAGGGTGCCAACTACCAAATGTATTTTTATAATACCCTCAATGCAGGTGGATCTTTGTGTGACCAAGGAAGGCTAGCCTGCCTAATAAGAAGCTGTGTTTCCATCAATGTAAGTATTTTGCTGCAGATACAACAAACAGTATTTTATTGTAGGATTAACTACACCAATAGAATACTCATTGTTGTAACTGAAGGTACAATAGCGTAGTTATGCTGATATGAATATCCTAAAATGAGAAAGTCCTAAATTTTCACACATTCACCTACTTGCTGATAAATCATTGCTTGGAAGAGCATTCTAATGTTAGGCAGAAACCAAAGTAACACAAAGAAAACTACTTGCATTCAGTAACATGTTCAGAAAAATCTCACTTTCCGTAGTAACCCGTAAACTAAACATTGTCCTTGATGGATTGTTTCAGTTTAGATGATCACTTCAGTCAAACATGACCTGGTTTTAGCACAAGCTGATGATCTGTGTCCCTGCTTTGTTGCTTAAGTTACAATACTTAAGTGATACAATGGGGTGAATTGCAAATGAAACAGATTGAGCTCAAATTGTCCCAACAGAATGTTTAAAATGATACAAAGTGCCTTACCTGTCATATCTTCCTGTTCCCTCTACAAGAGGGAAGTTATCTTTATTGACTTTTTCAGATTTGTCTAAGCTTATTATATAAAACTACATATACATAAAATTAGATTCTATTTGTTGAAAATTGCAGTGAGAGGTCAAGAGGTTCCCATATATTATTGTAACAAAGCATTTCAATACAGGGCAAGACAGATATTTAAGATGACTGCAGCACACCTCACCTGCACGTTTCATTCCTAAGAAAGGATTATTGTGCTAGCTATTCCAAGGGAGATCTACAATTGAGTAGTATGAATAAAAGCACAAGAAAATACCAGTTGGTAGCATTTTTTCCTTAATTTAATTATACAGTGTCCATTCAAATGAAAGCAGCAAGGGAAAAGACATTTCTGGAAATCAGNGTTGTTGTTGTTGTTGTTGTTTTGCTTTAAATGCCAACACCTGAATTTTGGGTAGCGGCTGTAGCAGGATTTGAGGAGGATTTAACATCCACCCTCCTTCAGGGCCACCGGTGGGAGTCGGTACCTCAGCGCTACCGGCCAGCCGGCACAGCACCCCCACCCCGTGTGGCAGCCTCCCCGCTCCCGGGGCTGCCTGCTTTTGTCCGCGACAGGGCCCAGGGACGCTCACGCGGAGTCGTAACGGGGGAGCCCGCGGAGCCCCTTTCCCGGACCCGGACCCGGACCCGGAGCCTGAGGCGCGGTGCAGGCGGCGCCGGGCCATGGCGGCGCCCCGGCGCGGCGTTTCCCGCCCGGGGGCGGGGTGGGNATTAGATTTCTGATGGGTTAATAAAAACGCATGTAGTATTTCATCCCCAAGCCACTGTAAATCCAGGTATATGCTTTAGTGCGAGAGCTATTCTTGTAGAAAGGGTGCCAACTACCAAATGTATTTTTATAATACCCTCAATGCAGGTGGATCTTTGTGTGACCAAGGAAGGCTAGCCTGCCTAATAAGAAGCTGTGTTTCCATCAATGTAAGTATTTTGCTGCAGATACAACAAACAGTATTTTATTGTAGGATTAACTACACCAATAGAATACTCATTGTTGTAACTGAAGGTACAATAGCGTAGTTATGCTGATATGAATATCCTAAAATGAGAAAGTCCTAAATTTTCACACATTCACCTACTTGCTGATAAATCATTGCTTGGAAGAGCATTCTAATGTTAGGCAGAAACCAAAGTAACACAAAGAAAACTACTTGCATTCAGTAACATGTTCAGAAAAATCTCACTTTCCGTAGTAACCCGTAAACTAAACATTGTCCTTGATGGATTGTTTCAGTTTAGATGATCACTTCAGTCAAACATGACCTGGTTTTAGCACAAGCTGATGATCTGTGTCCCTGCTTTGTTGCTTAAGTTACAATACTTAAGTGATACAATGGGGTGAATTGCAAATGAAACAGATTGAGCTCAAATTGTCCCAACAGAATGTTTAAAATGATACAAAGTGCCTTACCTGTCATATCTTCCTGTTCCCTCTACAAGAGGGAAGTTATCTTTATTGACTTTTTCAGATTTGTCTAAGCTTATTATATAAAACTACATATACATAAAATTAGATTCTATTTGTTGAAAATTGCAGTGAGAGGTCAAGAGGTTCCCATATATTATTGTAACAAAGCTTTTCAATACAGGGCAAGACAGATATTTAAGATGACTGCAGCACACCTCACCTGCACGTTTCATTCCTAAGAAAGGATTATTGTGCTAGCTATTCCAAGGGAGATCTACAATTGAGTAGTATGAATAAAAGCACAAGAAAATACCAGTTGGTAGCATTTTTTCCTTAATTTAATTATACAGTGTCCATTCAAATGAAAGCAGCAAGGGAAAAGACATTTCTGGAAATCAGAAAAATAATTTGTATTGTTTTTATCACAGACTTTCTTTGAAATAAAATCCTTATATGTGTTTAGGAGAGGTTTGCCACTAACATATTGTCTTGGAGCAGGTTTAGAAATACAAGCCATTCCTGTCTCCTTATGTATGAATTTTGTAAGAACAGTCTGCTGAGATTAAAAATAGCCCCACTGATACCTTTCGTGTGCTTTCCAACCACAGAACTCTATTTTAGGGAAACAAAAGCTGTCAGTGAGATATCCTTTACTTGTCTTTGGGCAGGGTCCACACAGCAGTCTGCTTACGTGACACATCTTAAAACAGGTTGAACTGGTGAAAGTTGAAAAGAAACAGATAAGAGCAGCTTCATTTATTAGGTCCTGATATGGAAAAAATAGTCTAGCATCTGCTTTCTATGCCAGACAGAAACGTTGACAATAAGCAGCCCTAAAACTACAGATAACTATGTACATGTTTCACAGTTCTGTATTAGGATAGCTTTACAGAAGACAAATAATCCAAAAAAGTGACTAATCCAATACACATAAAATATCGGTGGATATGAAAATGTATGGAAATTTATATAAGGTGGAAAAAATAAGTGGTAAGTGTGCCCTCTTTTTCTTCTTCACCATGGATAATCATCTGAACTTGATTTTATATTCATTATCATGGTTTATTTAACAGACATAAAGAATATCATTCACAGTTTTCATTGTTTTACTTGGAAGTATAAATTGTGGGACCCAAATATATGAACTCAGGATGCGGATGAAAGTAATTTAACCTTCAGTAAGGTTGCATTTGCTTGGTATCTGTCATAATGCTAATAATTGCCCCAGTAATCCAGATCTACTCCAGGAAAGTATGATCACAAAAAGGCTAATTACTAATATAACTCTGAAATACAGTTTTGTTGTTTACTACTGGTTTTCATACACCAAGAAAAAAAAAAGGCTGAAAATCCAAGTTTTTCTTCTGCTTTGTAGGTCAGTTCATGTATATGTTGCCTTAAAAAAACCCCACGCAAGTACAGTAGATTTTGATCATTGGAAAGCCCTCAAAAATTTCTACCTGGAAACAGGATTTGTTGTCCCTCACTGGTGTAAGGGGGGCTAACAGCACTACATATTTACAAAGCATGATATTTCCTCTTATGCTTTTTTGCTTCTTAGAGCACTGAAAAACTTTAACAATTTAGACGTTTTGTTAGGTTACAAGTCTGTTTCAGACAAATGTATTTATTTTTACTATCAGATTAAATGGTTGAGCCATTTCTAACAAGGAACGTAGGGAAGAGCTGCTGCTGGGAGCTATCACAGAACAGCAGAACTAAGGCTGGGAATCTTTTCTGTTCCCTCTATAGCACTCTTCAGCAGTCCACCAACATAAAGGTAAGAGTGGAGTGAGGCTGACAGAGATGAAGATGACAGAGAGCTTGGCAAGAACAGGAGAGAGGAAGATGACTATTACTGGAAGCTGGGAGAGGGCAGAGACTGGCTGAACAGGAGACCGGAGAAGAGCATAGGTCCGAACTGTTTGGGCAAAGAGGCTGGAAGATGACAATGGTCAGAGAGGCGAGAGGAGTATATGAAAAAAACACTAAGGGAAAGACATGGAGACATCTGATAAGAAATTGAGGTGCAGAAGTGAGCCTGACTGGCCAAAGACAGTGTAGGCCAAGAAACTGTGAGGAAACGGTGAGGTATCCAAGCAGGAAGACAAGTAAAAAGGGAAGAAGAGAGCACTTTGATACTCAGAGCACTGTGGATAGATTGGCACTCCCTGGAGTTAATAAGAGAAACTGTAAAGTCAAAAAAGAATAGAAGGAATGAAAATACAGAACTAGTTTTCGTACACTTGAAGGAAGCAACTGTTTAGAGTTTTACTGGTGTTTTTCCTGCCACCGTTTGTTCCTTTTTATGTATAGCTATTTTGGGAGAAGGGGATTTCTATTTCTATGTAGGTTCCTAAACCACGTTTATCACTATAGTAACTGTTGCAAATAGAAGCAGGACTGTTTGCCCTTTACTGTTGCGTATATGATTTTTTTTGTTGGACTGATGCTATAAAACAAAATTAGTCAATGCTTAGAACTACTGTGCCACAGAAGTTCCAAAACATTGTACACAAGTAAACAGAAAATTAACTTATAATTATACTAAGTACATACAAACAGAAAATTAACTTACGATTTTACTAACTTTGGTATAAATGTTGAGCTGATTTTTATTTTAACTGAGCACAGAATCTGCCTGAAAGAGGACCTTTCTAAGTCTGGTTTGTACTCAACAGCACTCAAAACCTCATCTGCCACCAACACCAAGCTTTTCAACCTTCAGACACAGTGCTGGAAAGAGTGGTTGCATACCCACTATTATTTAAAGCATCATCACATTTCCACTCTTTTAGTGAAATAGCCACACTGGGAATGGCTGTAGGAACTCAAAGCTGTTGCTCACACGGAACATCTTACAAGAGCGTTACAGGGTAGGGCTGTATGTGAAGCCGTTGCTGCTAGCAGAAGCGAAGTAATAGCTTTCAGCTGTTTGGAAATGTCTTTCCCTCATGTGAAACAGGCTACTCTGGCTAAATTGCAACCTCTGGAAGAGCACGAGGCTCTTTCACATTGCCTTTTGTCTAGCAAGGCTCTTTGCACAAAGATTCTGCGTTCTTGGTCCTAATTCCCACTACTTTAGGAGCTGGGAGATGTTGTCTTTCACCAGAACCTGGCTTGTCTAAGAGCAGTGACTTGTAGTTCCTAAATACCACTGGAGTCAGAGTTGAGCAGAAGCCATTTTTCTCACAGAAGGAAGATCTCACCTCAGAGGCAACATCTTCTGACTTGCATGCATTTGGCAACCAAGAGGAACTGGGATGTAAATTGCTCTTTGTGAGAAGCTTAGCTTTTAATTTCTGCCTAGTTCTGAATTCAGTGGTAACAGGCGCCTATGCCCCGACACAGGGGCAAGCGTCTGGTTTCTTCCCATTCTAGGCAACTGCTTCCTTATAAACAGTACGCCTTTCTCTGGCATAAGCAGCATGATTCGAGAAATAGCTTCAATATCTTCACAACATGAATGTTCCCAAGAAGGCTTAGACTCATAGCCACATTTTTCCATCCACTCTGATCACTAAGACAGAACTGTAGTTGGAATCAAAATTCTTAATGATTTACATTTACTAGCAATTTAGCTTTTGAATGCCCAGATGAACATTTTATCTTACAAACTCTGCTACCATGAAAGTATCAAAGTAGGAAGGTAGGGATTTTCTGAAGCTCGTAATCAGGGTTTAGGAAATTTTTACAATGTTATTTTTAAAGTAATGAACTCTTTCATTCAACAGACATCTTCCAAGTTTTTTTTGCAGAGATATCTTTAATAAATATTGCTTAAGAAGTACCATTGTGGTAACACTCGCTGCTGTTAAAACCCTTAACCTTTAAAATGTGGACCCACTCATATCAGAAACCGACACTGCATTCACAAACAAAAGCAAGGGCATTTCTTTTGAACACCACAATGAAGATCTGCGATCCAGAAGACAGATAAATTAGTAACCTTGGTTCCACTTTGAAAAATGCCAGGAAGACTAGTCACAAACCCCAATGTTTGCAAAGAACACTTAATGCTCATTTTGAAAACCAGCTTCTGCAAACAAGGAATCGTAGCAGAAAAAGAAATTTGTTCAGGATAAGCAAATACCTTAAGTTTTAAGGCAAGTTCACGAATCCTTGTCACATTTGTCTAAGTGCCTTGGAAATAGCAGAAGTGTTAAAAAAGTTGTCATCTTGAAATACTTAAAAACTAAGACACAGGCTCCTCCTAGTGGTAAAAATAGAAGGATTATTCATTTTGTTCTAAGAATCTTCTAGGACTATTTATTATTACTGATTATTCTCAGTTAGTCTTCCATTTGGTTTTGGAAGGTTTAGAAGCCTCTAAGTTCTTCCTGCTGCTAAGGAATTCTTACCTAAAGATCAGAATAAGCGGCACATGACAAAACACATGCAAATCTCTGTTAATTATTTTCTTCCTCAAAAGTAAAGTTTACATACCTATCAGTGCTTAGGAGTGATGAAGTGAAGGTGGAAAGGATGGAATACTGCATTCCAAAAGACTTATGCTCTTGTACCAATTTAAAATCCAAATTCCAGGTCTGCATTTGGTATCCAGAGAACAGCACTGTGTATTGAGTAGTGGAAACACTGCACGGCATGCCTTTATCTCAGATGACCATGCTACATTCCCACAGTTAGCAGAACACCTGCCAAAGTCACCATCATCAAGTACAAGAAAAATTTTGTACATTTCAAAAATTTCTTCAATTTTGAAGCCAAGTCAGTGGCTTACACCTAAAGAGCAGAAGCCCAGTGTCTGAGGCTGTTACTGATTCTTCCTTGCCACTGAACATCAAGCGCTGTAACTATTTAGCCGTGCCTGTTTGTTAAAAAATTCTGTCAAAAGGGACAGAGGGCCATTTTTATTATCAGGCCCTTTAAAAGTCTTATTCTGGACTGAAGTTTCACAGCAGTCTAGAGCGTACAGCACTTTACGTAATTTATGATTTTAAGTCAGAAAAATATACTTGCAAAAATACAGCTTCTACAGGGGAAAAAAAAAAGGAGCTGCGTATAGTGACACTGTGCATTTAATTATTTTAAACTCTATTTTTCCCCTTATAATTTTAAGTTAACTGGTTTGAATATATTAATAGGCCTGCTAACATAATATTTACAGTTTAAAAATTAAAATTGTCTGCTGAAGTGGGACTCGGCATTGCAGTAAATGGAACATCTATTGTAGACCAAAGTGATTTCAGTCTTAACTGTACTTGTAATGCAGTAGTATCAAGAATAGTACAATTGCTAAAAATTCAGATATTGCTATTAAAAAAATTACAGTCTCAGAAGAAAAAAGGAACATAAATTTTAAAAAAACAGGCTAATTTCAGGGTTTGCCAATTTCAGTTTTGCCTTTATGTTAGGAAAGGATGAAAAATCCTTTACTTTTTCCTTCTACTTGCATGTGTGTGAAAAAAATTCCATATTTCAGATGTGTCCATTTTCCCTATTCATGTTTTTCAGACTTCTTTTTAAGGAAATTACATGGATGTTATGATAGAAGAAAAAAAACAAAACCAAGTTTCAACTGTTTTTTCATTATGTGGAAAGAAAGGAGATTTTCCATTTATAGTCTTCATTATTTCATATACGTGTATGATGTATTTTGTATATAGTTACATTAATTTCAGAGTAAGTTGCATCAATAGAAAAGCACAGGAGGATGAAAACCAGTTGCTGGTTGAATGACATTTTATTTTCACATTCAGACAGCTGTACAGTTTCTATAAATAGATGTGGTACTATAATATTTACATCATTTCCTCACCCATTACTAGTGTATTCCATTCAGAACAGTAGATACCCTGACCAAGCCAAACCAGGGTTATTTCTGGGTGCATTTACTCAGAATTCTATGTCAAAACATACAATACATCAGTTTATATCAGAGCATTTTTTCCAGCTATTTTACATGTAACATTATTTTCTCTAGACAGTCTCTCCTCCCAGCATCCTCAGGGCTTTCCAGACAAGTGCAGTACAGTTCAAGAACAGAAACAGGATGCAAAAAAACATTCAGCCTCCTTAAAATAAGGAATGTGATGGATAATTTTAACTGTGGGAGTTTCATTATACATTAACACAGTATTTGCAAGATTGATATACTGGTACAGATTGGAAAAAAGCAATAGCTTAAAAAAATCTGGAGACAGCATAATCCTTTGGGCTTCTGAACATGTTCTACAGATTGCTATAGAAATATCTTGTGTAGAATATAGTTACAAATCCAAAAACACATGGGTCTGCCATGTGCTTCTGTCAATGTTTCCAAGTCTTACATTTCCTTATTCATCTTCTAATCCCTGTGATTAACTGCTTTAGGTAGCGTTTATATGCATCTGTTAACTGCTGGGATATCTGCCAATGTTACCTAAACTCCCATTTGAAAATCCACACAGTCCATGAGGTGTCAGGGTTTTTCACAATATACAGCCTTCAAAGTTTTTCTCTCCACTTCTTTTCCCATTTGAGAAGAAGTCATCTCCACAGATAGACCAATTTCATAGCCAAACTTCATTCAGTTGTCACATGACCTTTTAAGACTATGGTAGCTAAATTGTTATCTCTACCAAAAGGGTCTGAAGAGCTACTGTAACAAGAACTCCATGTCGGTGGGTGAAAATGAACAACACAGAAGGAAAACAACAAAAACACTACATTTAAACAACATGCAGGACCAGACTGCTTCCACTGTGCACATACCGGAGAATCTGAAAGCAGAAGCCTGCAGTTGTCAAGTGATTAATCTGCAACAAGTACCACCAGAAACAAAAAACCAACCGAACTCAAGCTCTTAGTCATCTTAAGAAACAGGAATTCCAAAGGAACGGCCAGAGTTGGTCACTCACAGCTGGATGCTGATGCTCAAAACCGTCTGATTAACAGCTCATATAAAAACTCCATTAAGGATGAATTCAGGAGGAGACTGAGCAGTGAAGTCTTAGGATTTTCTATGGGGAAAGACTTTGCAGGGTCAAACATGAATAATCAAGTTCTCATAGAAGACAGTAAAGTGAGCTCCAGTAACTGCAGTAAAAATGAGAGTGCTGCACGTCAACGTGCCAAAGGGTAGGTATTTTCCAATATCATGATCAACTGGAAACTGGTCGAGGTGGTTTGCTTTTGTTTTCTGCCTCTTTTCCACGAATGGCAGCCACATAAGAGAAGAGACACAGCACAGAGTAGCAGATCTCATGAGCCTACAAGAATTTAGAAAAGGAGATAATTTAGTGTTTTACAAAATCCACTGCACAGTTTGTATTTTGCTGCATGTCTTCCTTTATGGAACAACTACTTTGGCTACAGACAAAATCAGGAATAAGTGTCCCATACGACTGTATAACTGAGATGGGTAGAGAAGAAAAGCCTTATAACAAATAAAAAACCTCCTTTGGGATAAAAGCATTCGTTGCGTGATAGTATGATTCTATCTTGATAGTATGATTTTTAAGAACAGTATGCTAAGCTAGAAAGTTGGCCAGCTGGCTTTAGATAAAACATCCTACATATTTACTTTTTGTCTGTTGTATGAAGTTACAAGAAATTTTCTGGGAGGGGTTGAAAGAGCTAACTAAAAAGACTAAAACTAATCATTCAATACTGTACCTTGACTCATAAGATGGTGGGATTCTTCCTTATTCACTGCTATCTTTTTACGCTCAAAAGTACAAGGACTGGTAATCCTTGTAATTTTTAGCCAACACTAGTGAATTCATGGATAAGACAAGCTTTTTTCTTTTTTTTCTTAGTTAAAAAAAAAACCACAACCCAACATTGCATGTTTCTTAGGGAGAATACCAAGCAATTTTGTCACTACCTTAAAGCAGACGGTTTCACATAGCATTAGCAAGCTTTGCAATTATTGTTTTTAACTGATTAAGTGTGCTATTATTTAACAGAAAATCCTCTTTTAGCATGCGACTGGCAGCACAGTTCAGTGAAGGTAAGACTTGGACTTTTATATCCTAGTTCTAATACTGGCTATTCCAGTGGTCTTAAAAGTTCTTGTCCTGTAAGTTGACATTTATAATCTTTATAAATGTAATACGCATAACATTGTGTTTTGCTGTATTATAGTACAAGCTAAAACACTTACATAAAATATAATTAATTTTCATTAAACTGGCTTTTGTTATTAAAAGATACAGCTATCTGCTTCTTAAATTACATATATTCTAAGCATTTTGTTTTGAAAACATTTCTAGCTTCTTCAAGTAATTTTTCACAGACCTCTTGAAGGACTGTGAGTTTCCATGCAATCACCAAATGTACACGCTGCACTTCAGACATAAAACAACTGAAGAAATTTCAGTTCTGATGATAATAATTGACTTCTATTTCTTCCTCATAAATGCTTATGTGTCTCATCATTGAACTATTATTTGTAAAAGTGCTAACACTGCTGATGTTCAAAAAATGTTATAAAAACTGGACCCTAAATGACAGCACTAACTCACCTATATGGCAGGAATCA
>VZTL01039537.1:8862-25013 GCA_013400535.1 Scopus umbretta
CCCCATTAAATTATTTTTGTTTATTTGTTTCCTGCTTGAGTAGAATGGAAGACATAAAAATGAGCAAAATATCTTTATGTAAACCCTATGACTTTTAGTTTGCCTTCCTAAAAAAAGTAAGACACATAGGCTTATGGTGCCCAGGTGGCCCCCACAAATAACTTTTGAACCCCTGGATTCATACTAATTAAATTCTTTTGAATTTCATGAAAATACAGTTGGGTAACATGGAAAGAAGTCTATCAAAAGAAGTCCTTATAAACATTACAGCCATAGGAAAAACTTAAATCAGCTCTTGCAGATAGGGATGAGAGACAAGCTCACGAGGAACAAGACTGTTAGTTTTGTGGCTCACAGAACCTGCTGGTTTCCTGTGTGTTTTTTTCCCTACAGAAAACAAAGGCAGAAGCAGTCCAGGATGTTTTGGGACTAATCTGCCATCCTTGACGTCAGTCAGGTCACACTTGCCAGTGACTTGGGATGACTACCTGTCTTATGTGCTTACTTTCTTAGGCAAAATTCAAAAGGTACAAACCCAGATGATTGTCTTGAATTCATCTTGCATGGTATGATGCAATAAACAAATTTAGAAAGTTTGTTTCGGTATTGTTTTTTTGTTGTTGTTGTTGTTTTTTTTTTAAATTTGGTCTTGCTGATGATAGACCAGTGATAGATCATGACTTGAGGCAGGGATTTGTATATGGCAGTGTGTGGTGTCTGAAGCAATTCTCCTGCTTCATGTTGAAGTATTATTCTGAAAAACATTATTTTTGCTGCAACTGTGATGTTAACAGTTTTTAACGTGTTTTACGGTTACATTGATAAGTAGCACTCATTCATTCATTGTTGTCATTCAGAAATGTTTGTTTTCTGTTTTATTGACAACTAGCAAAAATAGTCCATCTGGAAAGTGAAATCTTAGTTTTAGAACTCCTCAAAATTAAATGTTAAAAGTGACTGTAAAAATGGTCCATGAGTTTTCAACAAAACTGCTTTCTTTGGCTCATAAGAATTCTGATGTTTTTTAAATTTTTAGTTACTGTTTATACCTGTCTGTTTCTGTTACCCCAATGACTCTGTATTACTAAAGGGAAAGAACAGGGTTCTATTTTAGATTGTAAATCACCAACAGGATGATTTAGGAAGGATGCAGACATACAAGTGAACTAGTTGCTTAATTACTCTGCCTCTTCTGTGGTGAGGTAACTGCTCTCACTATGTGCTCTGGCAGAAGTTTATCTCAAAATAAAAGTGTGCCAAAGTGAGCTGAACTGATTTGCGGTTAGTATGGCCTAAGAGTGTGCATATGGACAGTTGCGAGTCAGCTGAGCTGCAGGGGTGATGTGGAAGAGGGAGCAACTAAAGCTGGTAGCTGAGCCCCGAATTCTAGGTAACCTCTCCTCAACTTCATCTGCACAGCCCAGGATTGAAAACAACATGTTGTTGGTCAGGTTCTTATTGTAAGTTGGAATACAACTTAGTTCTTAGAAAGGTCATGCAGAGTTTGCAGGGCTGATAAATGAGAAATAGTAACTCTATTTCTGTAATGACCAGATTTTTAAGTGTATTTCAGTTAACTATAAACAGAACCTCAGACTGTCACTTCTGCAAAACTTTTCCTCAAACTAAAACAACTTTGCAGCAGAGCTGTCAACATCAATTTCAGTGGCAGGTTTATGGTAGTATGAACCATCCTGTGATTTCAGAAATGACAAGCTCAAGCCCTGCACTCCATAAGCTTACCTGGCGTAAGTGTATACAACCTTTACATTTGCTAGGGAATGTGTTAAAGAGTTGTCTCATTTTTAACTTCAGAAGTAACTGCTGCAAGAAGTAATGGAAAAGAAGGCAAAATGATGCTTCTGAAGAGCAAAACTCTATTTTTAAAAAAAAAATTTTAGCACTCCCGATGCAAAGTGGGTGAAATTCAGTATTAACACAACATGCTGTGAGCAATGGAAGAAATTTTGTCTTGTTCCAGAGAGAATCAGGCTGGCCATGAGAGCATTGTGGATCTATAGAAACTGCTGCCTCCCCTCAGCAGGCAAAAAAATCTCTAAAATGTTTTCTTGTGTTCTTTACAGTCCTCCAGCCTGGTCTACTTTGTGTGGATATACTGCATGTAATGCTTCATAAGCGTGGAATTCTTCAGTGCTGAATTTGGGAAGACAGAATTGGCCTTGAATTTCTCTGTGATTTCCTTTCTAGTTTTAATTTCTTCATTGTTATAAATTGGGAGAAAAGTGAGAGCATGGAAAATGTAAGACCTGATGGCTTTTTATGTCTTGGGAGGAAAAAAAAGTGTCTGTTTTTGTGCCTAACCCCCTTTTTCTCTTATCACATAAAGGAAAAACATGACTTTCAGGAAAACTGATCTGTTTGCTGCTGCTCTTTAACTCTGTATTATTACTGTTAAAAGGTTGGATTTTTTTAGTGTAGTTTTATATAAACTTATTTTTATATAACTGTGTGGTAGAGCAGAAGGAACATGATAATGTTTCAGATCCTGTAAAAGTCTGAACTCATCTTGTGTGCTTGAATACAGAGCATAGCTTTGATTAGGAGTAAAGATACATTCCAGAAAGAAACGTAACTGTTTCAGTTTTTCCCCTCTGGTGAAATATATCTGATATCCTTCAATGTGAATGGCAGCAAATATGTGGCAGAAAGAATAGCAGTACTCTGCCTGTTGAAGCTGAATAGTTGAAAAGGTATGTGTATCAAAAAAAAGCAAGCAGGATGCTGCATCAAGGTTTTTGCTGAGTAGAGGTGCTCTCTTATATTTGGAATTAAGCTCAATTTACAATACTATTTTGTGGGATGGTATCACTACTTTAGAAATGCTACTGTATTAGATTTCTTGAACTAGGTAAAGCCAGAGTATAGGGCTAGAACCACATGCAAGTGTTTTGTCTGAAAGGAAAACACTGTAAATGTTTCATTATGTAGTTTTAATTTTAAATAGTTTCACAAGGAGTGCTCGTTTGTATATGCAGTAGTAAGTTGGCACTTTGATCAAAATTTCATACTTGTCGCCTTCTTTTTCTCTTACACTGCACTGTGTAACGCCCAGAGCGGCTAGGGGTATAAGGTGGTGATTAATGTGGCAGGGTTTATATATGTGTTTCTGGCTTGAGACACTATATTTCAGCCATCTCAAACGTGATGAAAATGATGTTAAAGTTAAAAATCATTAAAAAATATTAAGTACTTTTGTGCTCCCTTTTAAGGTAGTATGAGCATCTCATAATTTTGAATGTAGTATTCTCAAAACACCTTTATGGGACAGCACTAATGTCCTAATTTTACAAATAACTATGTTGTCTTGCTTCTCTAGGTGGCTTGCTCAAGGTTACGCAAGAATCCTCTGGTGGAACAGGGAATTATATACAAATGTTTGATGCGTAGAACTTGAAACCTGATTTCTGGATTACCCTCTCCTAGTAGAAATGAAAGACCTATACCTTTCCTGTCATTCTGCTGAAATTAATTAAATTATAAGTATTAATGCTCTGATTTTGATCAATGCTTTTAATTCTGTTTACTGCTTCTTTTTCTTTTCAGGCGTGTACTGGTATTGAAAATATTGATGAAGCTATAACATTGCTTGAACAAAATAACTGGGATTTAGTGGTAAGTATTCTAAGAAAACAACTTCATAGATCAACTCCACATAACAGTGATGTGCCATCTTGCTGAGACAGCTATTATCTTTATTTTAAAATTTGGATGTGTCTTTTATGGTTGGGGTAAGCACGTTACATGCAGTCTCTTCCTGGTCTGTTAAAGCCTCGCCAAGTTATCATGATACTGAGTTGTATATACCCTGGTATACTCTGATTGTCTTCATGCCTATTTCATTTGCTTCTTTTCCTTTAAATCAATGTTTTATATTGTGTTTAGTTTCCTTTTTAGTTAATGGTGTGCATAATTTTGTAAGTGGTATATTTAAGGGTAGCATTTTTGGAAGACATCTTGTGTATACACACAAGATTTTTGAGAATTTAGGTGCCTGTGGAAGAAGTGGAAGGTAAAACAACTTCTTCAATCTTTTATATGCTTTTAGTTTAAAAATAAGATAGTTGCTTTTCTATTGTTAGTTGTTATGCAGAATTGAGTCAGAGGTTAAGGCCTACCTTATTTAGATTTGGCGTTATCCAGGCACAGTTAGACACAAACAATAAAACCAACAAACTAATCCTAAAAAACCCTATTGTCTGTTTTGTAACAAGATTCAATGTGCAGACAAATAGGAGGAAACCAATAAAACAAGCAAAACAGTCTTAGGTATTTTAAGACTCTCCGTAGGATTATCAGGATAAATAAAGAAACTATTAATCCATTTTCTTAAGGTTTAAAAGTGTAAAATAGAACAAACTTAATTAAAAAGCAAGCGATCTTCCTTTAAACTGTAATAACAATAACTTTGATTTTCTTTTAACTTTTCCAAATGAGTGACCTTTGGACCAGTCCAAATAATCAGAAAATTATTTAAAAACATAAACAAATTAAATTTTCCAAAATTGATTGTGGATAAAGTTTCAACTGTCTGCCACATTGTGTTCACAGCATGTTGTTTAGAGTGTTCTCTATGTTTTAATAATTACAAACTAAGTATCACAGAGGTTAGGGTGGAGTTTTAAACTGTGTTTGTTAGAATGAATATTGTGTTTCTTTTAAGGCATAATGATTAAAATGACATGTAATGTTGTAACCTATTGTAAACAAACGCTATGTACTCCAAACACTTGAAACTAAGTGTTTAAAATGAATGTTGGCCATAGTACATGGAGTCTTTATTTTGCAACGTCACGGTATAAGCAAGAGTGAGACACGAATGAGACACCAACGAGCAAAAGGGAGAGCATATCATCGGTGTCTTCAGGGAAAACCCCAAACATATGTTGACAGAGTGGTATAGTTAAAAACATCTTTTCTCATAGTAGTTTGTTGTGACTTAGCATGGGCCATTTTGAAAATTAAAGTGTTTATGGGAAGCCAAGGAATAGCCTTATGCGTTCCATTCAGGTTGTAAAGTTCTCAATCCAATACATTAAATTAGTTGGATGTGGTTTTGGGGGATTTGTAAATTGTGAAGTATATGCTTTACAATAAATGCTCACAGGTAGGATTGAATGAGAGAACTGTGATGAAAAATGGTAAGAACAACTAAGGGGTTTTGTTTTGATTTTTTTCTTTTCTTTTGAGACTCCAGAAAGAGCAGAAAGGGAGAGTGAAGTATTTAAAGCTGTGAGAATGGCTACAAGAATGGCTTTAAATACTTGATTTTATTAGTGATGATTAAATGATCTAGAAGTAGAATACAGTGGGAAAAGAAGTAATGACCCAAAACCTCAAGCTTAAAAAAAGGCATATGGAAACTTAGAAGGAAAGAAAATTAGGGATGTAAGCGGTACTTCAGGAAAGTGTGTAGTTCTTGAAACTAAATAGAAGATAAATGAGAGGAGTATCTATGAAAAGGAAATGGTAAGTTGTGGAAGAAAAAAAAATTGGGGAGAGTAAAAATGAAGATGCCTTAAGACCCTGTCATGGGTAAGACACTGGCTCCTTTTTATTAAAAGACTGGCTCCTTTTTATTAAAAGCAGCCTTCTTGTAAAAAAGGGAGTGAAAACTAAACCATGCTAATCTGACAGGGAGTTAGAAGCAGAAGACTGAAGAAAGAGAAGAGAAAAGAAATGTGAATGTAAGAAGAAAAGGAGTTGCTAGCTTGAGAGAGAATCAAACATCTCTTTTTTACACAAGTGGTTTTGGCATTTCAAAAGTCAAAACAGTACATGAAAAAAGGCTTATGATTTATGAGAGATGTAGCATTTTTTATTTTAAAATTCAAAGTCTACGGTCAATGTGTGGTGTGTTTGTTTTGTTTTCCTATACCTTTGATTCAGTAGTCAAGTACAGATTCAGTGCCAAGAAACTGGGGAGGAGGGAAGGCTTTGTTTTGATTGAACCAAAAGGTCTTGGAGTTTTTTTAGCCAAGATGAAAAATTAAAAGAAATCCTTTTGCATGGCACTAAATGTTTCATTCAATGCAGAACAAAACATGTTTTGGGATTTGTAAGGAAAACGAAACTTGTAGGACTTAGTTCAAAAATCATGAAGACAGTAGTGAAGTAATGATGATTTTGGTAAGGGTTCCTCTATCATCCTTTGACCACCAGTCTGTTAGGTAAATGGGAAGAACATAATTGCTGTCTTCTCTGATTTCACACAGTTTTGTGCATCTTATTCAGAGGCTTATTTCAAGTTCAGGGTTTTGATAAACATGACCTGAATTCATAGATTGGAGGTGAGCTCTTTTTACAACAAATGTATCTTTGGTTCAAAACAAAACAAAACAAAAAAACCAAACCCAAACCCCATTCTCTAAGTGATTTTACAGTTCTAAAGTAAAGAAGTAGTAGTAAAATACAGTCGTACAGATGCTCAGATTTTTTTTGGGGGGTGTGTGTTTTTTTGGTTTTGCTTCTCTAAAATGTGGATTCCTTTACTGCCATGATTTTGGAAGTAAAACCAGAGCTCTGGATTTGATCAGGAAAGCTTCTGTGAGGCACCCAGGGTAACAGGAAGTAGAAAGCTAAGCAAGTCCCATTAGGGAAAAAAACCAAAACCATAAGTTAAGGAAGTTCTTGTCTCAAAACAGATTGCTTGCTTGCTCTTCATTCAGGCTATCTGTATCTCAATCCCATTTTCCAGTTTGGGGAAAAAAGTTGTGCACTCTCAGAGACTATGCGAGGGACCCAGGTTGAAGGTTCCCTTGAGCACCTGTTGCTTCTTGAACTCTATGAGACTCAACTCAAGGGCGTTGTTATTTCTCTGGGACTTCAGCCAAAACAACCAGAGCAAGTAGTCCTGGTGAGTTGGAAAGCAGAAGGATCTCAAAACAAACAGTGCTTACTGACATAGGCTGACTGAGAAGGACATCAGAATGCACAGAGACAGCAGAGGTTTTATAGTTCACAAAACAAGTTTCTAATGTCATGCTAGAGGTACTATGTTTTTGTCTAAGTTTTTTGAGGATTTCTTTGTTTGCACTGATGTAATATTCCTGCTCCATATTCTTTCCATATTTGCCCCCCACCTTGTCTGACTGGTAGATTTTAGGATTGAGGATTAAAATGTCACTGTCTTTCCTGTTAGTTCAGTGAGTGTTACTGTGTTTTGTCTCTTTTGGACATTTGGTCTTACCTTTAAACAAAGCCAAACCTGAGTAAAGTGTAAGGAACCCCTTTCTTGGTTTAGTTTTAATAGTAGCAACTAAAGAATTTGTCTGAATTCTTCCTTCTTTTCAGTTTAGAACTCAAACATCAGCTTCCTATTTTTGAACTGTTAAAGATTACCCACCACCATTAGAAGTCTTCATGTCTATTCCTCTATATGGATACTCTAAGACAACATAAACTGCCATTAATTTATCTTTGACTTGGAACTAAATAAATTGGATTTAAATGCCTTAGGGTTGTGTATGTTTTACAGTGTTCAAATCATGTTTGTAGCTGTTTGAAGTCATATAGGAAACTGTCTTTCCTAAATGTTTGGTTGCAAAGCTTTGCTCAAGTGCTTAAAATCAAATTGATCATGACAGTGCTGCAGAGGAATTAATAGGCAATAACAGTGTATAAATTGCTTGGTGGGATCATGAAGTTTAATCTTGCCAATAATTAGTTCCCCACTGTTGTATATGACTTGGCCTTTGTGGTGATCTGTTGCATATATAGCAGCTCAGGTTTTTTTCTGTATTAGAACACTGTAGCCTAATTAGTAAGCTTATTATAGGCCGAGCAATGAAACGTTACACGTGTTCTGTGAGATACAGAAGATCAACGTAGATAATATAATGATCTCTTCAGGCCTTCATCTTTATGAAACTGTTCTGCAATAAATGGATCCAGCAACTCTGTTAAGCCTGCCAGGATTGCTGATATGTTATTTCCTGAGTGTAATTTCTTTAGATTTATTAATTTACAATAATTTTTAACATCTGAGGAAGCAAAAGCTAGGAATTTCTGCCTGTTGTAAAATCTGATGTTTTCATAGCTTGCCCATTTAAATGTGGCCTTCTGTTTTGACATTTGTACTATGATTATTACTTTCAAATGCATCTTAAACTTTGTGTAAAGGCAATAAAACAAAAGTATGAAAATCACAGCTGTGTCATTTGAAATGTTTCTGATGATGGTAGAAATTTAAAGGAAAGGACCCACTAATGTACTTCTTGACCCTATGCAATATGGACCTTCATTTATATGAGGTTATTACATAGGTAATAGCTCTTTGCTCTGCTGATATCAAATGCTTGTATCTGCACATAAAACTTGGTCTCCTTTACTTTTCACAGATTTAATGAAAAGTTCAAAATCCTTCATATATAGCGTGACTTTATAGTCCGTACTGGTAATCGGAACAGGATTTTTGAATGAAAAGCAAGATTCACCATGCTTAATTTTCTACTTTTTCCAGTATGACCATTTCTGTTGTTACTTCTGATCATGTCTTTTCCAATAGACATTGTAATGTAGGTACTGCTTAACATTACTTTAGGAAGAAAATAAATTTATTCAAGATAAAAGGGGGTTATCCCATATTCACTTCATTAGAAACATATGTATAATGATTATTAAAAAAATAAATCTGTTTTTTATTTTTAAAATATATTCTTAAAATGACCTTTGTGCCGTCCTGCTATACTTGGTTTCATTATTCTGTATTCTGGTAGAGCCTCGAAGCACAGTATAACCTCAGTAGAACCAGCAGTTCAGTGTACCTGGAAATGTGATGACTTGCAGTTCCTGTCGTACACAGCTTCCAAGAGTCAGCTGACAAAAAGCATTTCTATACCTTGGAAAGAGAAAATTGTATATTCTGAATATCTGTTTTTATAAAGCTTCAGCTGTAATTTTTTGCATTTGAATGGATAACTTACACAGAAGATTGGACAGGCTGATCGATGGGCTGAGGCCAACAGTATGAGATTCACCATGGCTAAGTGCTGGGTCCTGCACTTGGGTCACAACAACCCCATGCAACGCTACAGGCTTGGGGAAGAGTGGCTGGAAAGCTGCCTGGCNCTAATAAGAGGGGGTTTTGCATTTTGCTGCTTAAAACCTCTAAAAAATAATAATTATTTGTCAGACAGGATTTTTTTTTTTTTAATGTAAGTACCTGTCTTGTTTATATTTACTTCTATGTTATGTTGTCTTTTGGAAAGAAAGAAGTAAAAAAAAAAAAACTCAAACCAAACCCAAACAAAAAACTGAACTGAGAAAAATGAGCTAGGGCTTTACAACTTTTCTTTTTTCTGTTTGGAGGTGCCAGTTTAGATGGGATTCCTAGGCAGAAAATGGGCCATTTGCTCTTGACAGTTATCAACAATCTGTTATTTGTATCTTTTATTGCTTTATAACCATTAAGTTAGTTCTTTTGTTATAACGTGTAGCAAATCGCAATACAAGTTGGTAAAAACTAATACACTAACGATGTCTTTTGTCTCTTTTTCTAACTGGTTTGCCCTGCAAAAGCTTTGATGTGGTATCTCTTTGTATGTTTTTTTTGATCGATTTGAATTAGTCTGCCTCCAGAAACTAGGTGATTAATTTAAGTTTGGCACAGGGCCATTTCTTTTCCTTAATTGTGGGAGAGTATCGTCATATGTTTAGCAGCTCTCTTGTTTCATTCCAGGCAGGCTGTATTTCAGTGGCTGGAGAATCCGGACTACACATTATGGTGATCATGTTCATCATGTTGGCCCCTTTTATTGTTGACCCGCTCTTTTCTTTAATTCAGAGTTGCATACTGAATATGGCTCATGTTTGACAGCACTCACTATGGGACTAGTGAGAAGTTCATGGTGTGCTCCTCTTTGTGGGATTTTCACTATTAGCAACATGGACTTATCTGTGTATTAATAACATTCTCCCTGTGGTAAAATGAACAGTCACATCTGCCTGTGGGAACCAGAGGTTTGTATGCCTTTTTCAGGAGCTTTAAAAGTTTTATTTTAGACAGGTATCCTCTTCTGGATCTTGGTGGCCTGGTGAACATACTATTGTCAGCTCAGTTTATGCTCGCTGTTACTGCACTGGGTAGCCTGGACAGCATTCAAAATCCTGCTGCCAGCACAGCAAAGGAAGAAGGAAGCTCAGCATTAGGTAATGACAAGTCATGTTGGTGGATGGGCATCCTGCTGGTGCAAGCGTCCTGTGGGCATGCCTATTCTCCAGGAAATACGAGAGTTGCAGGTTTCTTCTCGTAGGACACAATTAAATTGTATGTGAACTTTTGTTTTACAAAGGACTACAGAAATCCCTTTTGGAAGTGTTTAATGTACTTTCTGTTAAGTTAGGGATCCCCACTTGCAAAAATAATTTGATTTCTCATTCTTTGTATTTCCAGCTTTTTTGCAGCTCCCAAAGTGACATTTCTGTGTCTTTGAGTAATTTCAGATGTATGCTGTGTATTTTATGCAGCTGAGTGATACCAAAGACGACTAGCTAATTCTTGAAAAAGCCTATGATTATTAAATTCACTGGTTTTATTTACTTTTGAATGCCTTCATCTTGGGTATAACATGTTTCCTTTTTATATATGTTCTACATTGAAGACCATATGAAATGTACAGATCGCTAGGTGGTTGTAAGCATGGTATGGCTTTTCATGTAGCTGTATGTGCATTCGTCTATTAAAAAAAACAAACAACAAACAATAAACCAACCCAACAAAACCAAACACTACCACTAATACATGTGGAGGAAATTAAGATTTTTTTACTTGCAGAATGGAGAATTAGAGTGCTGCTTTGTCACCTCAGTAATGTGCTTCAAGGAAGGAAGATTACCTCTGCTAGCAGCAAGGTAGCCCAGTCTTCATGGTTCCACCAAATCCCAACTGCTTTCTTCTGAGACTTTTAATAGTGGCAATAGTTGATACCTGAAGTGATGTAGGAAAGTGTTCAATATATTGCCACTGTGACAGTCATTTTGCATGACCTCAGCAAGAGCACAGGTTGCAATTTATCTGGTTGTGTCTCCGCATCAGTCTTGGGCTGTTGCATGCAAGTGGTCTGTTAGATGTCAGAAAATGGTCAACAGAGCCACTACAGTTTAAAATAAAATGGAGCCAAACCCAATAAAAATGTCATATATGCATTCTGACACATGCAAGAAAGGAAACAAACATACTAAAGGGAGAATACTGTCTAACTTGTGTGTTCTAAACTTTCGATTGTTTTGAATAAAACTATTATTTTATTACATAGGTCAGTCCCGTGAATTTTTTTTCCAAAAAGCTTAGGTGGTCTTTGGATTTGTTTTCTTGTTTGGATGATCCTTTGCTCTTTCAAAAGAGGTTGAGAAACTCTGCTTGGATCATGTTAACATTGCCTTGTCTTGTGATTTTTCTAAGGAAACCCATGAAAGCTGTAATCAATGCTGTAGCTGCTGATATTGTGTAAATATCCAAGAATCTCAAGTTTCCCAGTGTTTCCCTTGTAAAGAAAGAGGCTGGGAAGGGGGCAGTTTCTGGCTTGTCTGTAGAGAAAGATTTGAAAACTGAAATTATTTTTTTTTTTTTCCTTATCTGTAGTCCACTATCCCAAAACTTTATTAGATTCCCATGGATCTTGCCTGGGACTGTTCAGGTACTAAAAACCCTCTCAAAATGCACTTTTCCCCCACAAATAATAGCTAAATTGTCTACTAGACCCAGACAGATGTTTGGCTTCAGTTTTTTTTCTGTCTTTCTTTTTTGGTCCTAAGGCAGGTGAAAGTATAAGAAATACAAACTCTTCTTTCCCAACCCCTGAGCAAATTACTGTATCTTCTTACCAGGGAAAAAGCATTGTCTGAGAAAGATTGTTTGGGAATTTGGTGAAAACAGTTTTCATTTCTTTAAAATGCTTCTCTGCTGAAATATTGTGCTTATTTCACAGAAAACGTCTTGAAAGCCTCAGTGCTTGGGAAGACTTGAGCTTTCATTGTGGAAAACTGGTGCTGTGCAGTGTCATTCTTGTCTCCTGTTTTCAAGGCACTGCTAAAATTCTAACATTGTAAAATTATTTGTTTAGTAGGTGACTAACTGTATTTAGGGTTCATTTTGGTCTACTGTGTTTAAAAAGATTGAAGCCAAGGAATGTGCAGGTTACAACTTTATGGAAACCATGAATTAAGGTTGAATACGTGAGTTATTTTGTCCTTCAATTTGAAGTTTGGGAGGAGGAAAAACTGATAGCTGTCAAGGAGGTAGGGATTTTTTTTATTTAAGGCAGTTGAGAGTGGTGGCTTTGAAGGTGTTTTCTTTAGTGCTGTTTTATATATACTTTGTAGTTTTGTTGATTCATCAGAAGGGACTAATTCTCACAGTGCTGATTGAAGGAGGGTGTAATGGGGTAAATGTTTTTCCCACAGTGGAAAACTGGTATAGCTTGGGCAATGTGTCTTCTAGATGAACGTCCTTTTGTTCATGTTAAACGGGAATAATTCTTCAGTACCTGTGAAGAAATCCGTATCTCCCACCCCTTCACAATTTTAGCAAATGTAATGGTTAACTTGCAACGTAACAGATAGTTTTCTAGACACTAAGAAGATTATGTTAATCTAAAATAGTTTATTTTGTTTCATAACTATTGATTTTAATTTTTCTAATAGGAAAAGCCTGCTTTATTCATTGGAGGATAACAAAGGGATTCTGATTATATTTTTTATGGCTGTATTTTGTAGCCATGTGACTGTGATGATGCATATGAAATTTTAATGTCTGGCCAGGAAGACAGCTGAGTAGATCTTTAGGTAAAACTTTGCTGTTAGCATTGTAAAGTAATGTAAGTGGTGTGTCTCCTTTCCAAATAACAGATGGAATTTAGTCCCTAAAGAAATGAGCTCCTTTACTGAAGTTTTTCATGCATAGTGATCAAACAAGCAATGAGACTAATAAATGTAGATTTATGGTCATGGAAAAAGGCTCTCATTTCTTGTAATAGAGAGTTTTTTGTGTTCTGAGAATAACCAAAAAAATGGGACCTGAGATCACACTAGTGCCTAGTAGCATTGTTGTAGCTATATGCAGGCATTACCCAGCTTCCTTACATGCTACAAATACTTATTTTCAGAGGCTTGTACCTCTGTATTGGCAATTTCCAAGACATTCAGATCCTGAGACATTCAAATTTAAGAGCAAATTTCTAGATTATATTAATAAAGAAGTGGCTGGTAATGAGGTATCTAAAAGTAGTTTGTAGCATATTACTCTCTGACTAGTTGAACTAAAAATCGCGTACATTTTATAAACATGTGTTTGACAAGTGATTAATGGAGTCATGCTGGGAATGTATGAGTAGGAGAAGAATGAAGTAAATTAAATAATTTGAGAACCAGCATCTGTGCCAGTGCTGTGGCTGTTTTGCAAGTGAACCTTAATTGTGAAAGATTTTACCGCAGAAGCCAGGAGTCATTTAGATCCGTCAGGCTTTCAAAGCAGAGTATTTAAAAAATGGCTTTACATATAAAACTGTTTAATATCTTAACAGTTCTGTCCTAGTTTTATTTAAATAAACACTCCTTAGCTGGTCCTGGAGGACCTGGGCTGCTGCAGTACCAGCAGTATAGCATAGGTTGTTGGGAGTTATGAGGAGAAATACTGAGAGGCAAGTTGTAGGTTACATACTTTGGGAATGGACTTTCTGGTTTCCAAACTCTTAAGTGAAATCTTGCATAATTATTCTGTTATTATTGATTAGTGATTAAGCAGTCTGCTGACTAAGGCTAGGCTAATTTGAAAACTGTCATATAAGATCTTTCACATTATTACACCTTTTCAGAAAAGGGGCCTTACTCTGTAGGCAGTACTTCTAGGACTTTTTGAATTATCTTGTGTCCTGAGATTTCATCCCTGTTTTATCTTTTTAGTACTTGCTAAGCACTAGTATGTTGTAACAAAGAATGATTATATTTATTTATTTGCTTATTTATTAAGGCTGAACAAAAAGTATGTTGTTGTGGGGTAGCTATTCCCAACCTGTATGTTTTAGTGTTGTCATTCAAATTTACATAAAATAATTAGGAGAGGGATAGAAATATGGGAATTCAGTACATAGGTATTTTTTTCAGGCATAGCCTTTGTTTTATCTGACTCTCCTGCTCTCTAGCTTAATGTTTTAAGGAGTAACAAAATATGTTTTGATGTCAAGCACAAGTATTCCTTTCTGTTAATTTAGAAGGTGAAGCAGTATTAGTGTAAAAAGTTGTGACATTAATGACTAGGGCCAAGATAACTATGTAAGTGTGTCAGAAAGTAGCAGACACATCGTGGTCTACTATTCTCCCTTTCTATATGAATGAGTCTTGAGTGGATAGTTCAGAATAGGTTATTTTCCTTCATTATTTTCCTTCATTCCTGATGAAATAGTTTCAGCTCGGATAGACACCGATCCATAAGCTTCCTATAAATCTCTTCATGTTATTTAATTTCATTGCACTAGGAAAATACATCCAATTCTGAATTTATTATTGAGATTGCACTTTGTTTGTGGAATTATGCAATGACAATACAAAATTAAAGAACTGTGCAAAATATGGGTTTTTTTTCCCAGGATGACAGAAGTATATCTAACTGTTGAAAGGCTTCCTAGTGCATTTCGGCATGTTGTAGGAGCTACAGGAAAAAGTTTGCTGAAGCCACCAAAGAAGTAGGGAGAAATGGGAAACCACATCTAGAGTGCTAATTGTAAACTATTTCAACGCGTGCTCTCTTGCTGATGAAGTGAATCATCTGTATGAATATATTCATGTGGCATTTTTTGATGAAATGTTAATTTTTTGCTTTATTAGCAATTCTATTGTTTTGCAGCTTTTCATGAAGTATATTTGTTGTAAAGAAAGCAAGCTGAAATAAAGCAGAATGCATAGAAGACATTTCATTGTAGTTCAATTACAGCTTTTGGTTAAATTTTAACCACGATGGGGACAAATGTTGGCATTCTGTAAAAACTTTGTGGGTGTAACTTCACATCTAGTACTTGGAAATACTTTGAGACTTGCAAAGCTGGGGAAACGCCGGCAAGTATAACACAAGCTACAGGAAAAAGCTGACTCATTTCTTTGCCTCGAAAAGCCTGGCAAAGATCACAAAGGTAGAGGGTATTTCTGTAACAACTGGGGAATAATTAGTATTTTTTTATTTAAATATTACTGCATTCATTTAAAAATCCAAATGGAATAATATCTTTTATAACTTATAGCAGTCATGACTTGTTAAAGTAATGGTTTCAAAGTAGCTGTGTATGTAGGAAGGTGATAGTATATCTTGTTTGTAAAAAAAAAACCTGTGGTGTAAAATAATTGGTATTTCTGCAGAATGTTTTATGGAATTCCTGGTCTAGAATAACACATTGCAGACTTGCTTGTAACAGGCAAGATTTGATAGTTGCATAAAGCTGCACAGAAGCCATGTTCCTCTGCTTGGGAATCTCATAATACAGTCTTGATGTCTTGGGGCAGAAAGAAGTGGTTGATTACAGCTGATTTTGATAAACCTTTATCTTATTAATCCAGATTGACTGCAGTATTTGGCTAATACTTGTAGTATGTTTTTGTCAGCATCAGTTAGTAAAACTTCTGCTGTTTATTCCCAATTTTCCACTTTGTTGTTGTTGTAAACTGATCACAAGAAAAGTCCATGCATAGCCTTACTTATTTTTTTATCCAGTTTCTTGAAATTACAGTATCAGTAGGTCAGAACAAATGTTTTGACATGTCTATATCTGGTCTGGTATTAGCCATTATTAGCAGTTCTATTGAAAATATAAGCCCAAATTAATATTTGCCAAAAAGAAAGTTAATGGGGAACATTATTTTAAAAACATTTACTGTTATCACTGAAATATATAGCAGAACCCTGCAAGTTAGTTTCATTGTAAGAAATACTTCAATGCTTGAAAGGAACTAATTAATCTTTGCACTTCTGTTTTGCTTTACTGTTTTATATAAAAGTATGTTCTTTTGTCACACAGATTTATAGTCTGAAAGCAACTTAAAATTCACTTTTGCTTTTTTGGTCCTTTCATGCATGTTTTGTCTTGCTAATGCTTTCATTTATCCCTTATCATGTAATTATTTGTTTTTCCTCTCTGGATAACATTCGT
>VZTL01039541.1:8851-24093 GCA_013400535.1 Scopus umbretta
CCAGCCCAGAGCAATAGCCTGCAAGTTAATTGTTTCCATGTAGTTGTGAAGGCAACAAACACCACAAGACCTGCACGGTCTACACAAGACGCAGTATACAGTATTACCCTTTGCTATTTCGGCACCATGAATCCCTTCCCTGCCCCCCCAGTTTTTTCCAGCGAGACGGCCTCACGGTTCCCCTGTGTGATGTCAACGGTTATTTTGTGCTGATTACTGGAATCAGATCTCCAGGCAGGATACGTTTACAGCTGTCTACACTGTCTTACAATAAGCTGATGGATGACTCATCCTTTTCCCCCCTTCAGCTGAAGTCATTAAGAGTAAGATGGAGGCAGAGTGACAGCCAGGAGGAAGCGAGGATCCCTTCCCGCCTGCCCCTGCTCCCTCCTCTCCTGCCACAAACGCTCCTACGTGAGGAGAGGGGAGCTGCAAAGATCTTGCTCTGTATTTGAAGTACATTAGAGTGTAAGTCTTTACCAGCATGTGCAATTAATCCTAGAAAATTTATCATTTTTAACATTTCAGTATAGGTGAGCCCACCAATAAACAGGCATTTATCTCAAAGTTGCAGTACCTTGCAGCGGCTAATATCCCAGCGCCGTGAGTCCATGTCCCCTTGTCGTGCACATTAAACAGAATACCAGAAATTAAAAATCAATGATCATAAACGTAAATATATCAGAGGAAGATGAAGTGTCAGTAGAAACAAAAACTGGACTCTTTCCGTCAAGTATCTAGATGGTGCGGATTTGCCAGCAGAATAAAAATGTGACCAGATGATGGGCTGATAGCGCAGACTGAGTGACAGAGACCGTCAACTCAGCAAGTCTGCAGGCAAAAAGCATGCCTGCGCTGTGTGTCGATGGGGAGGGATGCGAGTTTTCACTATCACCAATTTCAAAGAGGGTAAGTGTATTCATAGCATGCCTGCCTCTCATTTCTGTCAGCATCAGCAAAACAGTATTTGATGAAAGACTGAAAAGTTTGTGGGTTTGTTTTTTGGTTTTTTTTTTTTTTTAAACCGGCTAAGTCAGTTTATAATCACAGCTGATTATCTCAATGTATGGTGTACCGACAGAAGAGCGAGTCTTTCGTAAGCTCTGTCAGCGCTCGTGAATCAGCTGGCTCAGGACGAGGGGCACGTAACCAACGTCTGCCACTGGTAGGTTGGTCTCTTCCTGCAGATCCGGGCCAGGCACCAGGAAGTCCTCGAGCGCAGTGAAGCATGCGCCTGCATGCCACTGACTCCAAATTAATTTAGGCACACATTTGAAGAATTTGCCTTAGAGATGATGCCCGGAACTGGGATTGGGGCTCAGTACACAGCCACAGCATTAGCACTTTCAGCTTTTCTCATTATCCAAACATGCCTTTGCCAAACTAAACATGAGGACACTGGAGTTTGACTTCTGTACTAAACTGGTGCCTATAAGCATTGGGTGAATAGCTTCTGGGCAAACACACAAGTAGTTTCTGTATGAACTTCTTGAGCAATACAAGGAGGTCCTGGAATGGTTTGCAGCATAACATGGAAGTAGAATCTTTAATACTGAATAAAATACAATATTGTCTGCCACATAAAAAGCATCCAACCCATTCGTATTGATTGCATGGTTCTTCAGTTATAAAGTTTGCTTGTTTATGGCTTAAGCCATAAGTCAAAAGCCTGAAGTCAAAATGGAGCTGCTAAGCCACTCCACCAAGACACAAGATTTATCCTACCAAAAACACTTGTCTTGAAACAAATGAGATATGTGGGGGGATTTTCAGCACCAAAATGGCTTTCCTCATTTCTTAGTATCCTATTTGCCAGTTCAAGGAATTACTCAGAAACCACTAGAAAACAACATGGAAGAGAGGTGTCACTTATCTTTATCACCTTGCCATATAAAAGAAAGAAAGAAGCAAGGTATTTAATCTGGAAATGCTACCTGAAGCATACCTTCCATCAACAAAAGGGGAGTTTAAACTCATATTTAGCCATCTCGTGTTCTTTCATACAGTCTACAATGACCTGCCGGGTAGAAGGACATGCTCGAACTTTTTCCCAACTAATTATCCACTTGGCCCTGTGTTTTGCTGGACAAAGCCACACTCATTTCATCAGCTGTAGGAATCCTACTATGCAATGGGTGCACATTTAATAAATGAACATTGCCTCAGTCAGCCTAGAAGCCTAAAATAAAACAAGATTTCATAAATGTATTACTTTCCTTCATAGTGTAAGGAACCAAAGTGGCCAGGAAAAAAAGGGTTAATCTTGAGTTTAAGAACAAAAATATTTTTATCAAAATTAATAAATGGAAGAGAACAAGTGTCCAAAGGGCTTCTCTTTAGCAGTTTTAGGTGAAGACCACATCTATAAATTATTACCCTTTATGTACAAATCACTATCCAATTTATGTTAGCAATATCAACATCCAGATTAATCTATTTTAGAATTATGGATTAACAGTAACGGCAATAGCACTTTTGAAGTATTTGCTATGCAGGAATGCTGCATCTCGGAAAAAAAAGGTTCCAGTACCATAGAGATGAGCAAAAGCTTCATCCGAAACCTCTTTCTCTTTTTTTTAAAAAAACAAAAACAAAACCACACAAACACACACCCCCAAAAAAACCCAAAAAACAATTATATGTTAAAAACTCCAGTTCTTGCACATCACCTCCCCAAATGCATGCTTCCTGCAGATGTTTGAACATATATTTTCAGTGTGCAAAAGAAAAAAAATCAAATTACAGAAACAAACACATCAATACAGTTTTTTCAATACTTAATACCCAGGGTAAACAAAACCAAGCAGGTGTATATTATTAACTCATGCACACAAAATCCAGACTTCTGAAATTTTGAATACTGAATTAAATGCTTACTATCAGCCTTCAGGGGAACTTCTGTCTACCAAAACTGCAGCTTATAAAGTCCATTCCTTGCTTATCTGCAAGTGGCAAACATTCCGAACATTTTCTACAGCACCACGGAATCACCGTCTCCTTTTGAATACGCTCCTGACTTGGATCATTTCTGCTAAGTCACAGCATTTCCTTGCCATCTGCAAAGGCACAGGCAAGATGAGGTTATTCCTCCTTTCTGAAGGCAGCTTAGAGGATTCCACTGATCCTCTCAAAGGACAGAGCAAACTTGGCACCAGCAAACAAGAGCACTGATTTTCTCTGACTGAAGGAGAACAGGTGTGGAAACAGCACATAGAAGAATTAACAATTCGCACAGGCTACCCATGGAGGAAGAACAAAACAAAGCAAAAAACCCAACAGCCTAGTTTCCAGACCCAATGAAATACCGATATTACAACCTATTTCGGATAGCAATATAACCAGTGTAGTCCTAAGCACTAACCTGTCTTTGCAGTACAACTTGCTTTGCTCCAGGGGATATTGATTTTATTGCATGGCTGTAATTTAGGGAGTCATCCAAAGTAATTATAAAATTTCACTAATTAGCCTCCTTGCTTCTAGATGTGACTTCAAGGTCACAACTAGAATCTACATCAAACTGGAATTACTGAAAGAAATTTCTTACTCCCAAGAGTTGAATTATCTTTCTGCTTCCCTCCCCAAACAAAAAAAATTCTTCATGTGGCCCATATTGCATTATTGATGTAGAGATGACATAAAAAATCCGTAATTCCATTAGCTGCCGTCTGAAAGTAATGTTAGTAAGTACGTGATATTTAATGACAAAAAGACAAGAATCCTGCGGTGCCACTCTTGGGGGCAAGCCCACTCACAACAGCCGACCCCTGTTCCTGACAAGGAGTCTATCCCAGCAGCTCTCGGTCAGCCAGCCAAGCATTATTCAAGGGCCTCCTAGGCTTTGTAGACCAAAAAACTGTCACATCTTTTCTGCCTTATCCAGCCAACCATGTAAGTCACCCAGCATTGAAGGTTACTTTGCAACATAGGTTCCTGAAAACCTTTAACTTCCAGATCTCCTACATAGGGAAAGACTAGTGGCTGCCTCGCTATGCCCAAGAGCCAAACGAACACCAGCCTGCGCTGATTTCCCATTTCTAAAATGGAGAATGCAATGGCCACATTATGTTACTTGACACAGTTATAAACTTGCTCTGAGTAGCAACAGGCGAGTAACCTTGGCTGCCACAGCCACAAACTATGCGACTGACTATGGGTGGTATTTTCAGAGGTACTTAAATTGTGCTCCCACTGAAAAATCAGGAAAAAAAAAATATCAGGAGCACAGCTGCCCTGGCCATGGCAGAACAAAGCCAAATAACCATTTGCTTCTGCCAAGACTGAATGAATCTCAGCAGCTCCTGTTCAGTCAGAAGAATCAAAATCACCCAGTTTTAACCCTGCATAGTGACAGCCACAATCTCACCCTGCAACCCTCCCATCAGATCCAATAAACGGAATACAATTTTATCCAGATAGTGGAACTTAAATTAAAAAAAAAAAAATAATTGCAACTAGGGGGATCTACTGAATACTGGTATCAAGCTTGAAAAAGCAAATGATTCCCCTTCTGTGAAACAACAAGATAGCTGCGTCTGAATTATTTGTGAACATAAATAACAACTAGCATATGCATGCTTCATCAACCAAGGAGTACCTCCTTTGGGAACACAAATCAGCAGAACTTCAAAGACTGACTATGGGAACATCCTGGTTGTGAAGATAAGGAAGGCCACGAACGTGAACTCAGCAGTGATAAATAGGAACATCTTTGCCCCAGAAGACACTGAAAGACTGGACAATTGTAGAAACACAGTAACTGGGGAAAAGGTAATTGTGGCAGGGAGAGATCACGACCACCGACTCAATTAAGGAACAGAAGGACTACCCCCCACACACATCTTTTCAGCATGTGCAGTGAATTAAAAAAAAATCACACTGTGACTGTGAGAAGCAGCAGAGAAGACACTGAGCAATGGAAGAGGAGGATGCTCAGTCAGTTTAGTGGTTAGGTATTAGATAGGTGTGGCATGTTAACTTTCATGTATAAATATCTGAAAGAGGTTTTAGTAGGTATGCACGTTTGGTAGGGGTGATCCCCTGTGCATCCAGTGCCGTAATAAAGAACGTCTGCTTTCTAAAACTCAAAAAACGAGTCTTAGAGAGTTCTTCATCTGGCTTTTATGGTACCAATACCCTTAAATGCTTTATGCTTTATAAGCGTTCCAAAGAATAATAAATTACCCTCACTATTAATACATGCTACTTCCAGTTCGTATTTTCTTTCTAACCTGCACTGAAAGAGCTCTTTCTCATAATTCTTCTCCTTGAACACAAGCTGCTAAACCATGATGCAGTTTCTGGCTGAAGGAGCTTTCAGCAAGAAGTGAACCAAACAGGGAAGGGAGCAAGGCAGCTGACAGCTGCAGTACAGAGGGCAACCTCATCTCTGATGGACAAAGGCACAAGACGGTTCTTCCAAGCTTAAGAATGTTGCTTTTTTTAGATGTATTTATATCTTTACAGATATGTAGCAGTATATATAGAGAGAAAAACCTGGTAGACGAGTTGGTGTTGAGTTTTCCAAGTAACAAATGTTTCTGAACTCTTCTAAACAAAACTCAAACCAAACAAACAAGGCCCCAGCGTGATTTTAAGAAATACGCATTCCAATAATTTCAGTAAGTTTTAATGAGGATTTATGGTTTGCCGGTTGGTTTACACATGCTTTTAAACCCTGATACTGAAGGCACACATTTAAACTGTAATGGAAAAATGTGTGGATTCACCCACATATTTTTCATCATCCCCCCTCACGGAAAACAGTAGTCACTCACCTACAGGAACTGTTTGTCAAAGGAGATACAGTAAAATTTCTCTTTAAAAAGTCAAAGAATAGAAACTTTGTTTCTCCCCAGATGCACTCCATAGATTTGTTCTGTATGACAGTGGGATCCATAGTGCCTGCAAGGCAGACCCTGAGCAATGATACGAATCCCAAGGAGCCCCAACAGCTGAAGAGAGAGATGCAAATCATAAACCCAGAGAGGTACTGGTGTTTAGTTTGGCCGCATCCCAACACAAGCTTTTTAGCTAAAGAAATCCCAAGCTTTTTTCCTTGCTTTACAAACTTTCCAGGAGCACACGGCCACATTAACTCTTACAGTAATCGTAGCTACCTAAAGCAAGACAGACAGAACCATTTTCTCCACAAAAAGTTTCTTTGTAATAAAACAACGTCAAGCAGGAAGTGAAATAATAGGGTCTGTGTTTCTAATACAGTAGTACTCTAGTCAAAAGGTTTTTGTAATAAAATTTAATAGCAAATTATAATTTGCACTAAGAGCTTTTGCAACAAATGCTTCAAAAATAAAAAGTACATCAATGCACACCAACAAAAATAAGTATTTGATAAAACTGATTCTTACACAAAAGCTTATGTCCATTTTCCATGTTTCGTACAGGACTCATTTTTTAAATATGCTGATATCCATTTGAATGGGAGTCAATCCCAGTATGAAGCTCAAATAATTTTCTTAATGAAATTACATTTAGTAAGCCTATCTCCAAAATCATCTTCTACCTAAAAGTGGCCATACTGTCAAGTTACTTTCCGCTCTTTTTGAGTCCAGGATTCATTACAGTTTCAATAAAATATTATAAATTACACTACCCAGAAACTTCAGAACAAGGGGTTTATAAATAAGGCAAAGAATTATGCTGTGTGACTTTACACACTCTTCTTCCCCCTTAAAGCTCAACTCAGTACACTCAAGACAGCATCAGTAACTAAACTTAGTTCCCATACCACGTAAGCAATCTAGTCAAGTATTAAATGTCATTGCACAATACTGACCCAGTAAGTCTCCTCTTACATTGTGACAGCAGTCAAAGTCTGCTTACTTCCAATATTTTCATTTTCCCAAGGGAAAGCAAATTCTGTGCTTGTGAAGGATGAAAAATATCAACTATGGCTAGGCCACCAAAACTGACCCCAAAGAACACATAGCACAGACGGGGCAAGGGGGGGAAGCGGATAAAAAAAGAGGAAGATCACCATTTTCTTCAGATGAACACCTTCTGGACTTAACAACCAAGACTACTAAAGACGATTACTAAGACAACTGACAATAAACCCAAACCTAAGACAACTGACAATAAACCCAAACAGTCAACATTAAACGGAAGGCAACATTTTCCATAGCCAAACCCTTTCTGTGACATGCACCACGTTATCAATTCCCTTCCTTAGTATTTTTGGCACTTTAATGGGACCTTAGTACCAAGAAGGAACACGAGGTGTTTCAAAGCCCTGACATCATCACAGAACTATTAAGTTATAATTTCTGCAGAGGTCACTTTCACTCAATATAACAGCAGCAGGGAGCGTATAGGGAGAATTGCATGGACCATACTGTCAAATTACACTCTATATTTAAAATAACACTTGCAAAAAAGGAACGATTAAGAGAGACAAAAATAATAAAATTTAAAAGGTATGGAGTTCAGGTAACCCCTTTAGAATAAAACACACTTGGCTCCAAAATGGATCTTAACGCTGACATTATGAGTTTAACTGAAGAGTGGAAAAGCCAGAAGGGTGAACCAGATATCAAGCAGAATTTGTCTTGATGCACTGGCCTATAAAATACTGCAAACCTCAGCTAGTAGAGAAACTAGTCAGAGAGCTGCTCAAATTCTCACCTAACACACAGGCTGGTCCAGCGCACTGGCTGCATCGGCACCACACCGATTTACAGCAATTGAAGGGGTGGCCCACTGCATCTGTTATCTCAGAAACAGAAAACCTCTTAAGTGAACAGAGCACGGAATTAAAAATAAATAAATAAAAATACCAAGCTTCTGGTATGGTTTTAAACTATTGTGCAGAAGCTACTACAAGTTTTCCTGCTCAATAAATTAAAAGCCAGTTTGATTATTTTTTTTTTTAAGACGTTATAACTAGGTGCCAACAACAAAACAACCCTGGTTCACTCACTCCACAGAAAATTAAACATAAAAAATGCACACCGCTTTCACATGTCACTTAAGGCATTTAATTTTCCTCTGAAATCAATTACTTTTTTTCTTAATAGGTCAACTGCTGACCTCCCCAGTACTCTCCAGTGCAACTGTCCAACAATAAACAGGCCCAGGAGGTTTGCAGAAAACATAAGCTTCTTG
Source organism: Scopus umbretta (assembly GCA_013400535.1). NCBI lineage: Eukaryota > Metazoa > Chordata > Aves > Pelecaniformes > Scopidae > Scopus > Scopus umbretta. The sequence continues at coordinate 16,973 of VZTL01039541.1, forward strand.
AACATCTGGTGCTATTGAAGGATAAAACATGGAAGAAACAAGGCACGGGGTGGTGGTGGTGTCATTCATGGCTGGGAGAAGACTTCGTTATCTAATACAAGACCTTGCCAAAGTTGGGCAGCTTGGGATCCTAAGCTCCAATTCAGGGAATAATGAGAAAGTCACCTTCTTTAATGGACTGGATCGATGCATGTCAAACAGATTAAGCTTGCTGGCAGATAACTCAATCTGCAAAAGAACCACTGCAAAGTTGTTCAATGATTCAACATATCTGAAACTAATTTTTCTTAAAAGTTGGTATCTTTTTAAATAAACTTTTCAGGGTTAAAAAAGAGAGAAGTTAAAAATTAATGCTTTTTTCTTCTTATAATCCATCTTTTTTAGATAGCAAAGTGTTGCTAATAGACAGCTTGACTAGGACACTATTTCAGTGATGTTATGGCTGTTTTGGGGGAGGTGAAGATTTGCAACAAAGAGAGAGTCACACTGACTTCGCCGACTGCCAAAATGGCATCCTGATGCTTTACTCCTGCCTTCAGATTCAGTGGAAATTATGTTCCACAACCAGCCCACTGAGACCAAACTTGCACCAACACTTATAGTAACAGCAAGCAACGACTTGAGGCAAGAGGCAGCTCTTGTCACATGCTGCATAATGCTTTAAGCATATATTATAGAGCATCAATCTCCAAATGTAAGCAGAAACAAAACAGAGCAGGCTAGTGTCAGTCGCCAAAAGTTTAGGATATAAATACATGATCTTTAAAAGGACTCTATCCGCATGTATACAGTGCAAGCAAACCAGAGAGCAAATTTGCCATGAACTTGGACAAAACTCAAAGTGAGCCATTTCAAGGGTACACATGGGCAATTTCAGCAATATCACTTTTTACCCATTTTCTGAATACAACTCCTATTTCAGATACTGTACCAGATACTATATCAGTGCTAACCTGCTAACACAAGTCTCAAAGTTGTGTGCAGTCAAACAGATATAAAACTAGATAGGAGGCGGTACTTGCTTCCCTTGCTATCCTGAAGAATGGGGATGGGTTTGAGTAACATCTGGATTTTTAGATCAGACCTAATAAGGCACTTCATTCTAAATAGAGCATTGTCCTTCTACAGAGGTTGGGCTGCATCTGCTTTCGAGAGAGAGAGAGAGAGCGCAAAATAATTGCAGCTTTTCCTCAGCAAGGAAGGTTTTACATTTACAGTGTGTTTGTGATGACCAGTTCTGAATGAATGATTGATGAGTGGCTATAAGAATACCTGCAAACAACATATACAGCTTCCTTTTAGGTTTAAAGGTTACCTAAATATGAACAGATGCCCATATTCAGCTCAACAAAAAAGGTAGAATTAACTCCACTACTGAGCAACAGCAGGAATTCTGCCATGGTCTAATCTTTATTGAGGGCAGTTTTTAGGCTTACATATAATAATCCATTTTAAGCTGTTTCCTTTTTAAGTTGTTGAAACTATTTTATAAACCATGTATGACAAAAACTTGTTTTTAGTCTCCTGGAACTATTTTAAGCATTTAGTTCGTAATGGAAAACACATGTGAGAAACAGCATATCAAATAATTCTAACAATAGTATTTCCAGATTTCATTTTAATCTTATTCACAGGGACAAAGTGGAAATGAAATTCACCTTATATGACCAAACCAGTCCTGTAATCCCTGCTGCAACTCATGTAACAGCTTCAGTGCTCTTCAAAATTACTTGACATTTTACCAGAAATCAAATTATGCTCTATCATAGATCATTATATGTAGAGCCACAAATTCACTTCTGTTACCTACCAGTGTTTTAGTTTCAATAAACATATAGCTAAATCTTGTATTTATTTTAATATACAAGGAAGAACCATATGAAATTTCAACTTTTTTATGAGCAGATAATTTTATTATAGTTTACCTAACACTACTTTGTTTTCCATTTTCTGACATTTCCTGTGCTGAACGCTGTAATTAGATTGCCACATTCAACCAATATCAGTAGACCCTTTATAAATATATCTTAAAACTTTTCAAACCCATTCATACATTTGATTTCCACATAATCTTACTGCAATGATTCATAGAACTGATTTTTTCAGTTCATTCAACTCATCAGTCACAGAATTGACTTCTTTTTTAAATAAGGCACCTGATATTTCACTGGAACACCTCAGTCATCAGATTTTGACACAAGACTTTCCATAGTCACTCTTTCTGTGCCATTTATGAATGCACAGACATTTTTAAAATATTCTCTGCAGTTATTTCTTTTTCAGGCTGAAGAGTTAAGCCAAAACAAACCAAAGGAGGTGGTTTGTCACATAACACGTACATAAGCTGCCACAACATACTCTGGATACAAAAAGCTTACACAGCTCCACAAAAGGAGACTAGAGACTTTAGGAAACTATTAAGGGTTACTAAACACATACAAATCTGGCTCAGTCAGTCACTGAAATCCAGATGATTAGAGGCTAAGGGATCACCCAGACAAAAAAAGCTTCATAAGAATCAAAGAAAGAATAGGGATCACCCTATAAGCTTACCCAGTTCCCATACTCTCTCTTAGCCAGCTATTAATTGTCATTATTGAAGACTAGATACCAAGCTAGGTGGGCCATTGGTCAGATTCAGGTTTATTCTTTCTTTGTGCAAAAGCCATACTTTTCTTCTTATCCAGCCTATTAAGTTTGAGTATTTATTTAGTTTAGTATTTATTTACTTGTTTTTACAGCTGGAGCGAAGGAGTATGGGAGGACAGGTATGGACAGCAAGAGCACATAGCACTCAAAACACAAGCTGGCCACTTTAGCATAACTAGGTTTCCTGTTCTGTTCCAACTCACACCACCATATTCAGCCTTTGAATCACTCATTATTGATATTTTCACAGTATTATGCACAAAGCCTCCAGGATGTCTTTCTAGGTAGCAACAGTTCATGGTGCAAGGGAACTCTTCACGCACTACGTACAGACAGATTTGCTCCCTGCACCCCTGTCCTCCATTATGCATTACTAGGCACAAAACATCGCTAAATTTCACCTACCACTTTATTATCCAGTTGTTAAGTGTTGCGGGACTCTTCTACAGCGCTTCTTGGAGTCTAATTTAGATTTATCCACCTTGAAAACTTTTGTGTAAATTATTACTTCACCTTATTTTCCAGTTCATCGTTAACATACTGAGCAGAGTAAATCCCAGCAGAGACCCTACTAATTATCTCCTTCCTACCTAAAATCTGACAATTTGCTTCTATTTTTTGTTGTCTGTCTTTTTTTAAAGTTCCCTAAAGAACTGTACAACTTCAACAATGTTTAAGTTTCTTAGAAAGGATGCTTTGGTCAGGTTCTCTGAGGTATCTGGAATTTCAAAACCTAGCGGATTGCCCTCACTCCCACACATGTTACCACCTTCAGAGAACTCTGAAAAGCATTACACTAACTCCCTTCCATGAAACGATCACAATTATCGTCATATATATTCACCTGCCTAATAAGTCTATTCTTTATTAGAGTTTCTAATAGCAGAAGCCAGAAGTCTTCTTAAATTTTTAATTTAATCTTTATCTGAACACCAATGAAAAGCAAAACCAATATGAGTTTCCCTCTGTAATGGACTCTATTGTAAATACTTGTCCTGGACTCAGCTGGGATAGAGTTAATTTTCTTCCTAGTAGCTGCCATAGTGCTGTGTTTTGGATTTAGGATGAGAATAATGCTGATAACACACTGGTGGTTTTAGTTGTTGCTCAGCAGTGCTGACACTAGTCAAGGACTTTTCAGCTTCCCCTGCTCTGCCAGGGGCACAAGGAGCTGGGAGGGGGCACAGGCAGGACAGCTGCCCCAACCTGCCCAAAGGGCTATTCCATACCATATGGCGTCACGCTCAGTATAGAAACTGGGGGGAGTTGGCCGGGGGGCAGCGATCGCTGCTCGGGGCCTGGCTGGGCATCGGTCAGCGCGTGGTGAGCAATTGCATTGTGCATCACTTGCTTTGTATATTCTTTTATCATCATTATTATTATTATTTTCTCTTCTTCTGCTGTCCTATTAAACTGCCTTTATCTCAACCCACAGGTTTTACTCCCCCCCCCCCAATTCTCTCCCCCATTGAGGGGGGCGTGGACGGGGAGCAAGTGGCTGTGTGGTGCTTAGTTGCCGACTGGTGTTAAACCACAACAATAGTGTTGACTATATAGTTGAAAATACACTTCTTTTCTCAACTGGAACATCTAGATAAATAGAAAAGTACTGCAGAAGTAGGTCCAAGGCCTCAATGGGACCAACATGAAAACTTCTGTAGTCTGAACACAAAAATGCCAGTTGAAGCCCAGCAGTAGAAGTTCTAGTTTCATACACCACTTATTAAGAAGGGACTGAACTCAAATGGAAATGGCTGAAAACACACCTAGATCCCTCTATATAGAAAGTCTAAATAAGCATTCAAGACCACCACCACTGCCTGTTATTTTGTTCAAAACTATCATTTGAGTACAAATTTTAGCAGCAAACAGGCAATAAAAAGGAATCCCTGGTCTCTCAATAGCCAAAAGCAGGTCAGTTTGACACTGCTTTCGGGACCAACAGCACGCTGCTGCTAATCCTGCACTGCAGAGCCCGTTAGAGCCGTGTGTTACACACTCCCTGCTTTTCTGCAGCCGCACCGAATCCAGAGGCTCGGCTGGCTGTATCTGAACAGCAAGGAGGAGCGGAGGCCAAGAGTGACACAGCCGGTGGCGCGCTGGGGGGTTCGGCCATCAGAGCCAGCACCAGGCGATACAGACCACTGGAGACAGGGGCTTGGTGCAACTTTGAGAAACAAGCCAAGAGAGATGCACGCACAGCCTCACATCTGAGCAGCAAATCCCTGGACACACGCGACTGTAAGGGACGTCCAGGAAACTCCTATGGGGACACTATACTTAATGACTACACCTTCTGATGTACTTCAGGGCACGCACCTTTGTCAGCCTAATTAAAACCAGAAATCATTTACTGTTTGCTGTTTTTCCTGTGAGGCAGGAAACAACCTGAGACTGATGGCAGGAGAAATGCCCCAGAGGGCACTGAATTTCCTACTACAATTACCTAGCAAAAAGGGTAGTAACATCTTCGGAGCCTGCTGTCTGCACCACACAATTATGTGTTTAATGAAGCAGTTGGTTTCACTTTTTCAAAAATAGTTGAATGTGTTTTATGAGAATTTCAAGATAGATCCTAAATGGATAAGAATTTTTTATATGTGTATATATTTATATTTTTTTTTTTTTTTTTTTAATCTTGGATGGCCCGTAAGGGGCATGGACACTTCCATTCTGTCTGCAGAAGCTTAGTTGTAAAATTATAATGCAGCCAAATGTGGAAGTCATTACCTAAAAAACAGATAAAGATCTGGAAATATTACAGGTCTAATCTTGCTTAATCCAGAACACTTCATTATTTGAAAGTGACATGTAATACCAAACATCAGGCCTTATGTGAAAAAGGCTCCATTTACTTATCAGTTTATTCACTCTGGGTGAAACAAGAAAGCAAGACGCCAAACCAAGTCAAAGAGCCCTTAAGAAACCCTGTGACTGAGACCAACTGTGACACAGACACAGGAGCAAAGCAGGCCCTTCCCAGCACTGGCAGCAAGAAGGTCCAGAAGGACCTTCAAGCAGTGCCTCCCCCACCTACCTGCTGAAAATCCGTCTCTCTGGTGGCTTCTTATTCTGCAAGGTTAAGGTTAAAGGAGCGCTCTACAACTGAATCAGTTTTATTATGATTTTCGACGTTAAACAAAACTAATGACTTCTTGACAGTCAAAGAAAACTTTTTTTTTTAAGTTAAAATTTTAGAGTTTATTCAGGGGATTAATTCAAATTTAGATGTTCTCAAGACACATCTAGACAGCTTTGCACAAGTGCATTTTTATGACTCATTCACTTGGCTTCCCCCAATTTCTTCAGAGGTAATTTCTCACTTCTTACCTCAAAAGACTATTTTTAAATACTATTTCTGCAAAGCAACTGGCAGAATCAGCTGAACAGAGCCCATTTTTGAAATCTGTAGGAATAGAGACAGTATCATTTGCAGATTAAAGAAAGGGGAAAAAAAAAAAAAAAAAAGAATAAAAGTTGGCTTACAGCTCTCCACTCAGAAAAGGACAACACAGCACTCTTCCTCCTCACGTCATGAAAAAACAGTATTTTATAATACTCACTGCAGAGAAACTAGAGAGTCAGCACTACCCATACTTGCTTGCTAGCAGGAGGCACTCCTCCATCACTGGCGAGAATCAGAGAAAACTTTTTGCACGAGGAGATACCATTTACCGTCAGCCTGTGGATTTCAGACAAGCACACAGCATTACTGAACTCCACAGAGGGTCAGAACATTATTGTCAGATTAGCACTGGGAACTGCATTACCATCTGCCTTTTTGGCTCAAAAATCTTAATCCTAAAAGCTTGAAAAACAAGGTGGGTTTTTTGGTTTTGTTTTTTAACACTTAAAGTGTGTTCACATATTGGTTACATAAATGTGGTTTTCTTCTTTTCCTAGTACTGAGCCTTCCCAAGTGGAGAGAACATTTGATGACCATTTTCACCTGCTCTAAGAGCAGGTCAGTTCCTATCAAACACCTATTTTCATGTACTACTTCAAATACTAACCATGTAGAGTTAGCCAACAGATCTACTTTAAAAGCCTAACCTCTTTTTTTTTTTTTTTAATTAACACTGCAAAGGCAGTTGGGCACTAAGAACGTACCTAGAAGTCGTTAACATTAATGCGGTTTGGATCTACAGCTTATCCTGGTTGTAAGGATGACTAAACATACAACAGGGGGAAAATAGCAAATAATGACATTTGTTATTGCAAGTAATTGTCAACGACGAAAAAACAAGCAATTGTACAAAACATTAATTTGACTCCCTCCAGCCTAATGATTATCAGCATGCTTTCTACTTTTGTATTGTAGTCTTCCTCCACCTGCAAAGGACTTCATCTTCATGATACTACCAAAAATCCTTAAAATCAGAATGCTATCTGTGGTCAGTTAAGATCTGTGACTATAAAATGCACATATGGAAACGCCACTCTAATAGCAGAGCTCTGTTGTGGTTTAACCC